>PVKZ01003940.1:0-105111 GCA_004027375.1 Macroglossus sobrinus | reverse complement strand
CCCCCACGAATAACTAGGTTCCGCGGGTTGGGACAAGTTACATATATTGATATTTACCACATAAGGAATTAAAACTGAGACTTTTAAAAAGTTATTTACATTAAAATTTTTTAAAATAACAGTATAATTCATTATACGCTAATAAAAATATGCTATATTCATGAAAAATGTCTATAAGTTCCAAAACAATAACCGTGAAAAGAGTGACAGTGTTTTACGTATTTGTAAATTTCTTTGATGTCAAGTTTCTGGATTCTAGTAACTGCTTCTGCATTAATTTTGTTTCAATATCTCACACTGTGCAGCCTCTGGATAACTCCCTGCGTACTCATGAAAGATAGAGTGAAAAAGACTTTTTGGTGTTATTGGGAAAGTAGTTTTGACCTCGCAGGCCTCCTGAAATGGGCGCCATGCTGTAAAAATTGCTGTCTTAAAGAAAACAGTGTGAAATACTGTGAGGAAGGAGAAAAGAAAAGTGGAGAATAATAGATATAGTGACAGAGTCAAAAGGCAATTTATTTGCTGTTTAGAGGGAAAAAGGTTAATAGTGTCCAGTGAAATCTGATAACTCAGTCATTAGAGGAAATCTGTTATTAATCACCCACATCAACTTAGGTATGTCCCATAATCCTTCCAGGAACTTATAATTTAAAATAATAGATTTAAACTATACCTCAAGCTCACTCTGCAATGTAAGACTCCATCATTTTGCAAAATCAGTACGTTCTTAGAGTTTCTTCCCACTGCTCACACCTGCAATATTAGTCCTGTCTGAGAAAGCCTCTAAGATGGCTGCTGCTTCTTGAGGAGCAGAGATCTTTAGGATAAAAAAAGAGGTAAGAAACTGAGAACTAATCTTGTTCCCCAGAACACTGGAATGTAAGCCCTTAACAACAAGGAATAGTTGTTAAGCCCTTTTAACCTAAAAATATGCTTACAAAACAGAGAATTCACTAGCAAATAAAATAGAGCATTTGTGCCTGGGATAAACCCAGGTTTAACTTGAGGGCTCTGTAGTCATGGTCTCTTTTAATACATGTCTAAACACAGCTAGTACTCATTTGCTGCTTTATACAATTACAAGTTTACCTGAAATTCTTACCCTTTTTAGTACCTGTTCAGATGTTCTACCCCTCCTCCCACTTTTGGGGCTTCATTTGATCAGTTCAGCTAGATGCATTTCTAAATTATGTTATTATAAGTGTATTTCTAATAGACATCTATAAAATAGGCAGCATTTTCTGAGTGATAGGAGTGCTTTTCTATGTTTTATTCATGTGAGTGTCCTTTTCTCATTTGTCTCATTTATAAAACATCAAAAAATTTTCAGTCAGTTTGTCAAATCACTGCTTTTTTTCCTAAAAAATGTTTCTAGCAATGTGATAATGATACCATGTATCATTATGTATTGTATAATCAAGTATAACCATATATCTTAGATGTCTTGAAAAATATAATTCAGTGAAATGAATATCCTTATAAACCATCTGTCAGTTTTTCTTGCATAAAAATGATAAAACTCTACTAAATATAAGCAATTGAATATGTACATTCATAAAAGGCACACAATAGGAAACAATGGAAGAGCAGAAAACAAAACATCAGGAAGTTAAGTACAAAATGCACGATATTAAATGTAGATTGATTTCAATAGTGTCAAAATCTAGGTTCTCCATATTTTAAACTTTGTTGTATGGCCCTAGCTAAGTCATTTCTCTTTCTCAAAACTTCCCACAAACTTCTTGCTAAGTGTATTCATAATCGTTCTCACGGTACTAATTTTTTTTTTTGGCTATTGTGAATGAAAGTCTTCCTTCACAACTTTTAAATGATTGTCATCAACATATAGGAAAGATAATTATTTAGAAAAAAAATATCTCTAATTAGTTATGCTAGTGAATTTTAAATTCTAATTTTTGTTAGGTTCAAGATAAAACATTGTATTAACCACCAAATAAGGAAAATTTGCCTAAATATTGTTACTTTTGTTGTTTTGAATATCTTATTTTACTACCTACCACTTCTAAAACTATGTTAAATAACAAAAAAATTATAGTAAATATTTCATTAGAGGTTAATTTTATTTGTTTCTCTCAAATTTATTTTCTCATCATTAAGAGAATATGCCTCCTTAATTAAAAATATCAAACTGAACAGAAGGCAATAGATAAATTAAATTCTAACCCTTTCCATTCCTCGGTCATTGACCTCTCTTCATAAGTAGTTACCAATAACATTTTTTTTGGTCTGTTATGATATTTTTATAAGTTTTTTCTCAAATAAGAAAAAAAATCTGTACAAATTTAGTTTATTTTACTATGATTGCTATCTATCTCTCCATGAATATTCCAGAAGCATCCAAATGTTGTGTCACCAGTAGGAGCTCTGGACTCAGGCATTTTCTCAACACCTTACGCTATGGCTTCCTCATCTGTAATATCTCCCTACTTCCTTAGTTGTGTAGAGAATTAAAGAAATTATACATATCTTAAATAAGATGATTAACTGAACCAATACATATCATGTGTTTGGAAGAGTGCCACAGAGTAAGCACTCTAAGAGCTGGCTACATTTATCAATTCTCATGAATATTGCTGAAGTTCTATTTAATGAGTCAGAATCTCAATTCAATTTTTTAGTTACTTCTAGACATATTTAAATGTTCTCCTTCTAGTACTAAATAGGTAAAATCAGATGTTATCCTTTCTTCCTGGATTACTCATAATCTAAACTATTTTTCTACAAAATAGAATATGTATACTCACTAGAGGAAGTATAAAAAATAATCCATTGGAGTTACTAAAGACAATATTAAAATTTATATTTGCTTTCTCAAGCAGGACCTCAAGCAGGCATGGGATGCAAAGACATAGATATTCAGAAAGGAAATTTTCTACCACTGAGTGGTTTAACAATGAGACTCAGAGGAGAATGTAAGGTCAAATGAATTGACGGCATATATAATCTCTTTGTTAAGATCAAACCTCACAAAATTGAGAAGGAGTGTGCAAACATTCTATGAAAGAAACTTTTTTTCAGAGGAAACACAGACACAGTTTCCCAGTACCACAAATAATGCAGCCAAGATTCCCACATGTGGGAAAATCACAGAGGTTAGCACATCTAAAATGCAATGAAAGAAACTTCCAGGTGAAGATAAATAATACAAACAAGAGAGAATGAAGAAAAAATGACCAAGCTGACACTTCTACTGTCAGTGTGAGTTCTACCTCAGCCTTATTATTAGGAAACAACAATGACCGTATATTCTGTACAGAAGATGACCAAACCTCTGAGGTTATTAATACTATATTAAGACAGACCTTTCTTTATCTGAGCATACAACAGGGCCAGAGGTAGACACTAATGTCCGTGTGAAGCAGTTGGAGAAGTTGGGATCTATCTGCTACCCATTCAGCTCACAAAGGCCAAACTCTAATTCAATCATTAGTTTCTAAGTCATATGATGCTCAATTTAATAAAAATGAGGAAACTTCTCTTTCATTATCTTAAGTAATCACAAAAGACAAAAAAAGCTTATGTATTTGGGTAAACCCTCGGTCTTTCTGCCATTATGATAATAGCTGAACTAACACAGAGAAGACAGTATGGTGACAAATGATGACGTATTACTTTTTTGGCAAATACTGTTAGAAGAATTATAAAAAAAACACAGCTAAAGACTAAAAGAAACAAATGTTAGTACAAATGGTGAATTGTGGAAGGTTTGCCCTACAGGTGAATAAAAGTGCAGAGATTTGTAACATGGCTCTGCTTAAGGTATTCAGCTCATAAATTTCAATAATAGACTTCACAAAGAACTACATTTTATAAGCACTAAAGAGAAGATTAACAGTGAAAATGTATTCTTGATACTAGTTATTTTATTAATGATTTAAAACTTTATGATAAAAACTGGGTGCTTTTAACTATAAATAGAGTGAACTGAAGAAACTTAACAATAAAATAATTGTAACATATGTGAAATGTATTGTAGTTAAGCCATTGTAAGAATAAAGATGAAGTCAGAAAGGTACAAAGAGTTAGAGGTTAACACAGAAAATAGTTACATTTATAAAATTAAAATTTTCTAAATATAGTAGTCTCTATAGTACTGTGAAATGAGGTAGAAATAGTCATGAAAATCTTTTGTACAGAACTAAGTTTACTGATATGCCATGGCAAAGTTCATAAAACTCTTAGAAGTAAAATAAGTTTTTTTTTTCCTTAACAAAGACTCATCCTCCAAAGTTGTCTTCTTTTTTCTGTGTTGACAAGAATTTACCTATAGTCTACCTAAAAAAAATTTTTTAAATATCCATTTGGAAATAATCTTAGACTCAAACAAAAGATGAAAACCCAGAACAGAGAGTTTCTATATACCCTTCACTCAGCTTCCCGTAATGTGAATATTTTACATAACCATAGTATAATTATCAAAACACTGAAATAAACTTTGGTACAGTAATGTTAACTAAACTACAGACTTTATTTGAATTTCATCTTTTTTTTTTAAATTTTATTACTTTTCTGTCCCAGCATCCCATCCAGGATTTCACATTACTTTTAGTTTTTAGATCTCTAACTTAAACTTCTCTAATTTCTGACATTTCTTAGGTTTTTCCTTGCTCTTTATGGCCTTGACATATTAAATAAATATTAATCAGTTTGATTTAGCCTTATGTTTTCTTATGATTAAAAAGAAAGTATGAATTTTTACCATAAATACAACAGAAATAATGTGTGTGTGTGTGTGTGTGTGTGTGTGTGTGTGTGTGTTTTCAGGGCAGTATACCAGGGGCAAATATGGTCAATGTGACTTATTACAGGTGATGTTTACTTTGACCACCTACTTAAGTTGATATCTGCCAAGTTTCTCCACTACGATGTTAGAATTTTTTCTTTTGTCATAAATAAATATTACCTTATTTATTTACTTTAGACTGTGCACATATACTTTTTCTCCTCCCATTTTTGCTTACTGACTATGGCATTCATCAGTGGATCTAGCCTACAGTGATTATCACTGTATTGTATACATGATAATGATTTTACATTTTTCTCATTCCTTTTATATTATTAATTGGAATTCTGTAAAGAAGAGTGGTCCCTTCTCTAGTATTTGTTTGTTTATTTACCCAATTATTTAATTATATCAGCATAAACTCATAGTTATTTATTTGTGGGTTATAATTCAATATTATCATTATTTAATTTGTTGCTCAAATCGTTCCAGCTTTGAAACATTCTGCTTATTTAACACATTTAGATTGACTATGGTGTCCTTTTGACATCCCCCTATTTTTTTTTTACCACTTCTTAATTTCTAGAAGATATATTTGCAAGTAAAAACACTCAGCAAATCTGATTTTTTAAGTTAAAAGTAATATTTTTACACCAAATAAGAAAGTAACTGTTCTTTAAAAGAAAACCAATCTACAAAGAGTTTACAAATGCTTGATAACCTTTCTGCTTTAAATTACCTAGTATCAAAATCTAAGCAAACGTATCATCTATAAAAAGTCGTATCAGTACACTGAACAAGCAAAAGATTCTAATCTATTTAAAATCATCCAGTGAAGACCCTTCCAGTTGAGTTTCACAGTGGTTTTTAAAATTATTTCTTAAAAAAACAAAAATGCAATATGTGTCATTAACTTTGTAAGATAACATTCTTGACATCATTACAAAAATTTTCCAAACAGATTTTTACAAAAAAAACTTTTCATAATAGATAGAAAAAAATTAAAAATAACCTAATTTATTAAGTAGCATTATTGAAGTATTATTTCCATTTAAATCTGTATCCCTTTATTGACAATCATTTTTGGTTATGACAGATAATAAAACCATGTAGAGAAATAAAGTTAACTTACAGCCAGATAATGGAACCATCATATCGCAAAGCATTCAATCAATACTTTCAAATTACAAAATAAAATTAATCAAATTTTTCTCACTAAAATTACTGAAGAGTTTATGTCATTAGACAATATAACAGATATTTTTAAAACTTTACTTAGATCCAGAACTAACATTTTGCTTATGCTTTATAATGTAAATAATGTGTTATAATAAAGTTATACCTAAAAGATTTATAAATATGTATGCATATAATAAAGATGTGTAGTCACTTAGTAATAATGAATGATCAAAAAGTTAGAAAAGAGTGTCCTAAAAATATTTACACTACTTGGAAAACCACATTTCTACAGATAAAACGATATGAATTGCTCTCTCTTGCCTGTAGTATAAAGCCTATTATTTGTAGAAGCTACGACTCAAAAGAAAACTTTAAACTCAGCCCATACTTGGTCCCTGTGCCCTGCCAAGTTTTTTTTTTTTTTCCTGAGAATTGAGTATCTATAAACAGATGGTAGCAGGAGGAAGAAAGATCACCAACCCTTTATCTGGCTCACAAATGAATGCCTGTTCCTTTTTCTAGGACTACAGAACCAAATTCTGTAGTTCGTAATAGAAAATGGGCTTTACAATATCATTTCAGAATGAGAATAGTTTCAAGAGGGGATTTTTGTGCAACTTCTGAGATAAAACACAAAATTTGTTGTTTTTTTTTCCTCTTTTTAACCCAGGTACCTTTATTAGAGCATCATTCCAATTTCTCAACTTATGTTAATTTTCAGTTTTATAGTTTAGTGTTGTGAGCATTTGTGTTTTGTTATGGTTATTGTCAGGTCTTCAATAGAATTTTAGTAATAAAAAAAGAATAAACAATTGTAGAAAGATAAAGAAAAAGAGCATTGGGAATGTATATTAGTGTTTTATTGTTTTCTGTAAACATTTTCAGTATGTTTCTATGAAGTAAATTGTTCAAAGACACTTTCCAAAAACAGCTTTCCAATCTGAGATAATCCTAACTGCATTAAACTAATTTAAAGATATCCTAAACTGATTCATCTCAGTTAAGATTCAGAACATAAATGACAGATTTTCCTTCATAGACTTTAAAAAAAACTTTATTAGTTACCAACCATAGGGAAATAAAGCATTCATCACAAAAATACCAACATAACACAATTTATTTTTTCTTTTTTAATTTATTGTTCCTACTTTAAGAATTAATAAAGATGAAATGTTTATATTTCAATGAGCAATTCTTTCTTTTGTCTCCTTTCATCTTTAATTTGTCGTACAGGGTGAAAAATGCTTTGAGCTATGTTATAGATATCTAAACTTTATAGTAGACTGATATTACATCATCCTAACTCCAAACATTAAAAATAAAAATAGAATATACCCCAGGAAAAAGCTCCAAAATCAGACCCAAGTTAGACTGCTGAGTAACTCAATTAAAACATGAGTTTTGTAGATATTCGTAACAAAACAGCTGCCCAATTTAATCATTACTTGCAGGTCTATCCTTAAGCAAAATAAGAAGTTAGATGTTTGTTTTAGGTAGCTTCCAATCTCCTTGAGTGCTTTTTTATTCCATTTAAATGTTCAAAACTCTGCAGACCCCTTTTCAATATGTTTTTTTCCAAAAGAGAAAAGCATATTAGAACCCAGTTTCTCTTGAGATATTGAATTATAATTGAATTGGATTTATTTGGAACCCAATGCCACATAATTTTATCACATGCCTACCAAAACCCTACTTTAGAGATTATGATCAAATTTTAATAAGAAACAGTATTAAAGCTCAAGAGGATTTTAAAAATCCTTAAAGTTGCATTGCTAAAAATTGCCATATCCAGAGGCACAACCTCAAATTATCTTTCTCAAATTCTATACTATATTATCAAATCATTTTTTCTCAGTATAGTTTTGGGGGACTATTTCAGAGTTGTGAACTCTATTTGGTTTGCTTTCAAATCATTACATGGCAGTTGATAAAATGTGAACACTCTAGAGTCTTTCTACTCAGGTTTAAATCCCAGCCCTGACATTTGTTAGTAAGTGAATTGGGGCAGATTTTACTCAAATCTCTTCACCTCAGTACCGTGAACAAAAAAAATGCATAAAACATAATATTCACTCACAGATTACTAATAGAATTATAATGAAGCTTATGTGAAACTTTTAACACAATACCTGGTCATAGAAATTACTCAGAATCAATTATTTATTAGGTATCTGCTCCATTAGAGCAAAGAAAAAAATTTAACTGCTGTATCTCTAGATTTCACCCATTCAGACTCTGACACAAAGGAGAAATTCAATAGCTAGTAATGGAATTAATTAATTAATTAATCGATAAATTAATGAAAGTATTGTCTGTCTGCATGAGCTGCTTGTTGAAAATAGTAATACAATTACATAGGATTTTGAATAATTCCTTGTCGTGAATTTGTTCCAGATGCTCAAAACATGGCTGTTCAATAAGTATAATTTAAAATCTGAAGCCAATGTTTTCTGTAAGGAGTCAGAAGGAGTTCAGCATAGATATTTCATTATTAAACCCTATTACTTTTGCCTTTATCTGTCTACTAAAGACATATGTCAGGAAAAATATAAGATGTTGAAAATTTTATTGAATTTTACCCATTATGACAGCATGAAAGAGAACTAGTTGTATCTAAAGTCTATGAATCATTTTTATGAAGCTCGTTCGGAATACTTTTCTAAGACTTAAATTTTAACATCACCTGGGTGTCAGTGTCTGTAGGTATAGTCTTCAGACAATTCAGATAATAATAGTAAGCAGTATGAAAGATTATATATTTTAGAAACCCCTAGTGTTTAATTTTTACTTTGATTAGTCAAATATCATTTTGGATGAACTGTATGCATATCTGCCTATTACTAAGGATAAACAATTTCTCCAAGCTTATGACAATAATATGATTGTTACATACAAGAACAACTTTATTAGATAATTGGCTAAATAATGAAAGATCCCCAAATATATGACTCAATGATAATATCAACACTTTAGATAAACATTATCTTAAAAGTTACTGACTTAATGCTATAATTCAGAAGCAGCTCAAATTATAGACTTACTTAAATAAACACTTTTAAAAAATTTTATCCTCTCACCTTTAATAAAAAATTGCATTGTTTGGATATCTTTGGTGAGCAATTGATAACATCTGCTATGAAAGAACTCTGGACTATAGTTAGTATGTGCAAATTCTATGACATAGATTGTTGGGATCTCAATCATCCTTAATTATTTCTGAAGACTACTTTGTCAAGAAATGGTCTTTGAATCCAATTATGAGTCAAAGTCATCATTTATAACTGGTTAGGCGCCTAAATTTGCATAAGAATACACTTATTTCTCTGCCCTTTCTGTTTACCACTAAACTGTATGAATCTATCTCTAATCAGAAACTTTACATAACTGCACTCCAGATTCTTGCCATAGAATATAATCTGCAATCTCAGCTACTTACCTTTTGTGAAAGTATCAGGAGAGACAGAAAATGTCAAAGAAGATTGCTCACAATATAAGAAGTACCTTCATTTATCTTTATATTTCAAATTTAACCTTTAAGGAAAGTCAGGTAAAGAATGATGCAAAACTACACTAAAATATCTGGTCCTACTATTATAAAACTGTTTTTTTAGCTTGTGTTTAGCGGTGAAGAATATTGTAAGGAAAAGAAATATTGTTGTTGTTGTTCATCATGCTGTAACACACCAAGTCTCTGGACCAAAATTAAATTAATTAAAATAAATAAAATTAAATTTAAAATGTATTTTACTATGTATAATGTATAAATATATAAGATATAAATATATATTTAAAATTATCTATAATTAATGGAATATATAATTAATTTACATGTAATTCCTCTGAGCTAGTTTTATGTTTTCAATTCCTGAACTCATTAAATCTTATGCCTCATCATATTTGGTTATTTTTGTTTTTATTTTTGGAAGTTCAGAATCAAATTTGTAACTAACTCAACAAAAAATATGCAAAAATTTTTATAAACTAAGTTTACCCCTGATTTATCTTCTTATTTGTCTATATTTATTTTGAGTTCTCTAGTTTTTACCTATTTAATTATGTTTAAATAAAAATTATACATATAAAACACATACACAAGCTCATACCAGGTTACAGGAGGCCTTGCCATAACTATATTGTCCATAGTCCTGTCATCGTCACCACAAAATTCTATTTTATTGTCATATTTGTGAGCTCTTCATTTTTTTATCTATCAAATGTTCATGCTCTTTCCTTTGTTTGTCATATGAAATATTCAAATGGAAAAAATCACATTTATTCTTATAATTCCAATTCACCTCTACTGATTTTAAGAAATTTAAATATCTATGCACACCAGTGTTTATAGTAGCATTATTCACAGTGGCCAGGACATGGAAGCAACTGAAATGTCCTACGATAGATGATTGGATAAAGAAGTTGTGGTACATGTATTTCAATGGAATATTACTCAGCCATAAGAAGAGATGAAATATTGCCATTTGTGACAACATGGATAGACCTTAATGTAATCATGCTAAGCGAAGTAACTCAGACTGAAAAAGTTGAAATCACATGATATCACTTATATGTGGAATATAAACCAAAAAGCAACAAATGAACAGGACAAACAAACAGAGACTCATAGACATGGACAAAAGATTAGTGGTTACCTGAGGTTAGGGAGTGGGGGTAGAGGGAGGTAGATAGTGTAAAAGGGTCAAATATGTGGTGACAGAATAAATCTAACTATGGAAGGTGAACACATAGTGTAAACATATATATGCCTTACTGTTAAAGTGTACAGCTGAAACTTATTGGATTTCATTAACCAATGTCACCATAAAAAAATTAATTATTTTTAAAAATTATTTATTGAAGAAAAAGAAATCTAAATATTTAGATCAGCATCTCTTCCATCTTTCATACACAACTGATTATTGTCATAAAAATCTTAAAATCAATATGTCTAAAATTAATCATAATCCTTTCTCACCAAATTTGTTTATTCTCCCAAGTTTCCTAAGTAAAAGACTGCAAGCTCAAATGTAGAAAGTCATTCTTAAACTACCACTCATTTCACTACCCATATTCAGCCAGCTATCAACTTCTGACACCACTATATCCTGAATATTTCCCAAATCTAGCATCTCTTCATTCCCATCACCTGCTACAGTTCAGGCCAACATCATATATCTCCAAAAGTATAACAATATCCTCTAACAAGTCTCTACTGAATCCTCTTCTTAATCCATTCTACAGTCTGCAAAAGGATGTGATTTTTCTCTGCAGAATTAATGAAGACTTTGTGGTAGATGGGAACATGAGAGAGTCAAGAAACTAATAGAAGCTACTGGTAGAATGCACTAATAGATACAGAATGATAAAAGAGAATCAACAGGAGTTTGAACCAGATGAAATATTGCAGGGCTTTGTACCCATGTTAAGGACTTAAGTCTTTGTAAGAGCAGTAGGATAGTATTGAAATACTTCAACTAAATTAAAAAAAAAATGTATAATTGTTTCTTAAACAAAGAACTCTTTCAACAGAGGGGTCCATTTTGTGTCAGTGGACTACTAAAAGTAAGGTCTACAAAGTGAGGAATACAAGCTGATATGTTAGGAAGAAAGAAAATTTAGAGCTAGTATTTAGATAGACTAATTTTTTTAATTTTTATTTTTTGAATACTTTTAAAATAATTAATAAAAAGGTGTATATTGAAATGTTTCTCAGAAATCTTTTTCTATAAAAGGATTAACGATCCAAAAAACGTGCTTAGATATTTATGTAGAAGAAGGGAAACCATTTAGACAGCTATTTCATTAGATAAATGCAAAGTCGATGGCATCTCATTTGTTGGTGATGACTAATATATAGTCAAATGAAATCATTAAAAAAATTTTTTTAAAGAGAATCTCTTTCTTACTGTAGTCTAAATTAAATAGATTGCAATAGCAACTAAACATTTTCTAGTGATAATAAATATCACCTTTGACAAACAAAGTTCAGGAAGGTTAAGTTTTAATGATTTTATGCCTTTTCAATGATGCTTATTAAACTATTTTTGGAAGAGAGAAAAGACAGAAGAAATTGAGCGTAAAAAATGAAAACCTTATAAAGTTATTAGAAACCTCTTAAAAGATTTAGGAAAATCTGATTTCTGAAGGCTATGGCAACAAAGAACAAAGATGGCAAAGCACCAATCTGCCCAAGCTGTAATGACTTAGAATTTGACAGTAATAAACAACCTTGTTTATTTCCTCCACACTGCAGTTTTGGACTTATTTTCCTTGATGGTTTCTTTGAATCTTTACCAGCCATTTGTGGTTACAAATATTTTAACATATCAAATTTTATAGAAACTTCAAAATATTCATACTATTACCCTTATCTTTAGAATTTTCTATAAATTTACCTCCCATTTGACATAACAGTTATGTTTCTTAAAAACTTCAAAAGGTAACATTTGTCTTGACTTGTGACAGATAAGAATTTTAAATTATTCTTTTAATTTTTCTTTAAGTCATTTACATTGATTAATAATGTAATATATTTTAATAGATACACAATAAATTATTGTAACCTTGAATAGAAGAGGTTAGATCTATTGATATTTTGAGTTTTCTAAAAAATAAAATCATTTTTATAGTTAATTTAGTTTTTATAAAATGATGTTATATTATTGACAAAAAGAATCTGATAAGACGCAAGTTTTTCACTCCCTAGAGTATGCACAGGGCAAAAAAAAAACTACATTATTTTGAAATTCTTTTATATTGGTAGGCATATGTTGACCAATACCTTATTTTAGTTAAAGATTTACAGATTTATTTTTTTATTTGTTAATTTGTCAGATAAAACAAACAATATAAATAAATGTTAATTTTGCACAATTATATATCTGGAAGTACATCTAAAACATTAATTCTAAAACTTTTCCTCTTATCTATTATTTTGATGGACCAAAAACCACCTTTTAGATAAGTAAAAGACTGAAACTATTTTATATTGTTTTGTATTCATCCTCTTACTGTAAAAATGCAACACATAGTGAATTCAAATTCAAGATACAATTTTCCTGAATTATTTTCAAAACGAAAGTTAAAATGCATGATAATAATAGATTTTCAGAATGTGTCAATTAATGCTTAAAAAATTTTTAAGAATAACACTTCTAGTTCTTAAAGAAGTACAAAATCCAAATATTAATTATATTTCAAATTTCAGCCCTCTTTATGAAAATCGATATGAGCAGAGAGATAAAGTACATTTCAGAAACAAGCTAGAGGTTTGTTAGTGAACTTTTTCAAACTAGTCACGTTATTTTCTGATGGCAAAGACATCTCAAAGGAGCATGATATGGTCTATGAATACCATCGAACCTTCTTGCAGTCTTATATTTAGCAATAGATGGTAGATGCGCTTTATATGACAAAATGAATATATTCTAAATGCAGCTGTTATAAAAGTAGCAGACATCATGAATAAGAATTAGATGAAGGGCATTTTTGTTGGACTTAATTTTAGGAAACTAGACAGCCTTTAGTTATTACTTAGAATAGTTAATGATTATCAGAGAATGCTAATATGAATTGTGTCCATTATCAGTGCCTTTTTATTAACCATGGCTTCCTAGGGATGATAGATCAATTTAAGAAAGTTGGAAAATAATTTGATCACAGAATCTCAGAAACTTTACTAAGCTCATGATGCCTGCCAATAGTATAACATAAAACAATACCTCAAACTCCAGTAAATTTGCAAATAATACACATATATATACTTGTTAACAAAAGACAATTTTCTAGACTTCCATTGTACATCACTCATCATCATTGAACATTAAACTACAGCAATCAAAGAACATGCTTTTACAAGAGTCCAAGAAAGAACTCATTACTGCCACAAATTCCTAATCAAGACGCTTGCCCACAAGGTAGAGTTGGCCCTGAGGATCTTCCCCCAGTATACTCAAAGGTCCTTGCCCTGACCTGTCCAGTTAGTACTTGAAAACCCTTAAGTGAAGAATATCTTTGTGTTCTTAGACCAAACATATTGCTCATATATATGAATTATACATTTTAATCTAGCATTAACAAATAAGACCTTCTGAAAAATCACAAAATATCAGGTTTATGACAAATTTGAGCTATGAAAACCAAATTAGAAAAAATATATCAAATTATCTAAGATAAAAGAGAATGTATGATGGTAAAGAAAGGCAGATTATTAACATCATAATAAAGACACAAAAAGAGATGTTAATGCCAATGTTTTAGTCACAGGTTATCGGCTCTCAGCAAAATTCTGTTTGAATACTTCTAATTTTTTTTAACCTAAATTGTCTCATGTTCTTTGATTCTAAAAAAACTTTGTTTTCCCCCACACACACTACAAAATCCTCTTAAACTTATAGCCTATGAGATTATCTAATGTCACTTGTCTCACTAGGCCAGTTAGGAACTTGAATAAAAATAAAGTAATTCACTATAGGAAAAGATTTAATAAGCATGCCATATGATATATTGCAATTCTATGGAAATTATGGGTGATTAAATTCATAAAGTGAAAACCTCAAACTTGGTGAATAAATTCTGGCCTGACAGATAACCAACTCTGGAGTCTTGCATACTTGCAAGGTAGACTGCTGACAGTATAGACTGAAATCTCAGAGACCAAACAAGTTAAATTCCTACTAAACAAACAGAGTACTCTAGAGGAATGTAACAGAATCCTGAGTTTCGAAAACATAATTATCATAAAGTCCAGAATACACTGCAAAATTACTTGACAAGTGAAGACCTAGGGAAATATGACCTATTCTCAAGGAAAATAAAAATCAATAATTTCCAACCTGGAGTTGACCTAGACATTATAATTATCACAAAAAGACATTAAAGAATTTAATATGACTATGGTTAATGAGGTCAAAAAATTATGATTGAAAATATTGCAATTAATAAGAAAAGAGTATAACAGCTAATAAATGCATAAATATGCAATCAAATTTAAGTTTAGAATTGACAAATAATATTTGAGATAAAAATACTCACACAATGTGCTTTATAACAGAATGGTAATGAAAGACTCAGTTAACTTGAAGATAGATTAACAGAAATTATCCTATTTGGAGAATAGAGATTTAAGGATTAAAAATTATGAGCAGAAATTCAGAGATCTTTAGGGAAATATCAAATAATTGACAGTGTATATAGTTGTCATTTATATGTCAATTATATATTATATATAAAATACATATAAATGTAAATATATCCAAAATAAATAAAGAATACCAGGAAAAATCTCAATTTGGGGGGAAAATTTTAAATTTAAATAAAATAAATAAATGTAGTAGTCCTTAGATAAACTGTACTTGGTTTTAATGTTTGTTTTGAAATTTTAATAATTCATTTAAGATATATGTATCTGTATTTATGACAGATATATATTTTTATTTTATTGTGTGTGGTTTTATTATTATCAGAGAAATTGTTGCCTCATAAAGTCAGTTAGAAATTGTTTCCTCCTCAACTATATTCTGTGCTTTTGTATAATAGGTTTTCTTTCCTTCTTCTTTTAATTTGTGTAGTTAGATTAAGCAGAATTTTCTATCAAAACCGGGAATTTTTTGTTATTGACATGCATTTAAATGTAAATGATTCAATTTATGCTATCACATATCTATTTTTTAATTTGAAATTTAGCACTCTACCCTTTGAGACTTGTCTATTTCATTAAAATCATCAAATTTATGGACAGAGTTGTTTGTAGTATTCTTTAATTCTTCTTTTACTCTCTATATGGTAGTGACAAGCTCAATTTTATTTCTAATAATTATAATTCCTGTTTTCTCTCTTTTTCTTGGTCAAATGGTAAGAGTTTTATCAATTTCATTATTTTCATTATGGTTAATTAATGTTCTTTATTGTTTTCTATCCTCAGTTTTAGTAGATCTGCTCGTATGTCTATTAATTTTTTTCTTATTCTTGTCTCGAGTTTAATTTGCTTCTATTTTCCTAGTTTTTTAATGTGGAAGCTTAGTCAATGAATTGAGACTTGTTTTCCTGTTCCTCTAATAGTATAACTTTTCAATAATAAAAACTACACAAAATAAAGATATGTTGTCTTCATTTTCATTCAGCTTGAAGTATTTTCAATTTATTTTGTGAACTTAGAGGTGTTTAAAGATGTGTTGTTTAATTCCGAGTATTTGAAATTTTCCAAATATTTTTCTGGTATTGATTTTTAATTTAATCTGTTTTAATTTGAGGAAAAAAACATTTTGTATAATTTACTTTATTTGCTAAGGGTTTTTTTGTTTACTTTTTATGATCCAGAAAGCAGTCCATTAGTGAATGTTTCAGGTGATCTTATAAAAATTCTGTGTATTTAGTTGTTGTGAGTAGAGTATTCTATATATGTTAGTTACTCATTGGCTAATAGAATTGCTCAGGATTTCTATATTTATACTGATTTTTATGTACTAGTTTGATTAATTACTGAAATATGACTGTAAATATAATTATGGAATTGGCTATTTCTTCTTGGAATTTGAGTACTTTTGTGTTATGTATTTTGAAACGCTGTTGTTGAAATGGGGGTTGTTATGTCTTCATAAAAAAATTGATTTTTTTTCCCCCAGAGGTAATATCATGTCAAGGTTCAGAATGTGGGCATTGAGTCAGAGATAAACCTGGGTTTCAATTCTAGTTCTACTATTTACTTGCTGGGTGAACTTGAGCAAGTTACTTTACTTCTCTGAACCTCAATTTTCCCATTGTAACATAAGAGTTTGTTTTCTATCTATGTATAATTGATATGCAACATTATATGAATTTCAGGTATAAAACATAATGACTCAATATTTGTATATTTGAGAAATGATCACCACAATAAGTTAGTTAACATTTATTGCCATACACAGTAACAGAATTTTTTTCTTGTCATGAGAACTTTTAAGACCTATTCATTTATCAGCTTTCGAATATGCAATACAGTATTATTAACTATAGTTGCCATGCATCATAGAAATTAAATTATCATTTGGTAATGACCTCCTTTAGCCTTAGTAATATTTTGTTCTGAAGTTTATTTTTTCTCATATTAATATAAATATTTCAACTTTTAAAAATATTAGTGTGAGAATGATATATTTTTTATCATTTTAGTTTACTTTATCTATATATTTATATTTAAAATGGATTTCTTGAAGACAGCATACAGTTAGATCTTTCTTTTTCATTAAATTTGAAAATCTCCATCTTTTATTGGTGTATTTAAACTGCATACTTTAATGGAATTATTTATATGTTTGATTAAAATCTACTTAATTGCAAAAAATTTTATATGATTTATTTCAGTTTGTTTTCTGCTTTTTTGGAATAATTATTATGCCTCTTTTTTTCATAACTGGCTTATTTTTTTCACTTTTAAAAATTCAATTTAGTGATTACCCTAGGCTTTACCGTATATTTATAATCTTGTTTATTTCCTCTTATCACTTCTGTTATTTGCTTAATATGTTGGATTTTTATCTCAACAGAAAACTTTCTAAAGAGAGAAAGTAAATATTTTTGTTTATATTTACTCCAAGGGAGAATTTTCTTATGTAATAAGAGACTATCAAATTAATCATCCTACCTTAAACTTCACAGTAACAATAACATTGATCAAGCTCAAGATGATCTATGGAGCTCCCAGAACTCAAATACATCATCTTGAGAATAATTTTGGACAATACCTTATATGAACTTCTGGGGCTACTATAACTGCCACAAAGTAGGTAGGCTTAAACAACAAAATTGTATTACCACACAGTTCTGGAGGCCAGGAATTCATAAGCAAAACATCAATTTTATTGGTTCCTTCTGGCTTTGAGGGAATGTTTGTTCCATGCTTCTCTTACCTCTTGTAGCCTCAGGCATTCTTTGGCTTGTATATGGTTCTCCCTACGTAGTCACATCATCTTCTATCTCTATATGCCTCTGTGTCTAAAATTGCCCTTTTTGTAAGGATATCAGTCATAATCAATTATGGCCAATATTAATGATCAAATTTTAATGTATTACCTATGCAAAGCCCCTATCTCTAAATAAGGTCACCTTCTGAGCTATTAGAGGTTAGGACTTCAACATATATTCTTTCATGGGGGACACAATTCAAAATATAACATACCTTTTCTTGTTATTGTGAGATAATTTTCTACTTATGTGTAAAGAAATAAAATGAGGAAATGTGTAGTTAAACTTAAAGTACAAAATTGGTACTATAACATAAAATTCAACTTATAAAACATGTATTATTTAAGTCCATAATTGTTTAATTTAGTTCTGTAATGCACAGAATCACCATCCTCCAGAATTAAAACAAAAAAGGAAACAAAACCAACACATAACAAAAAATGTCCTCAAGTTGTTTAGCAACTTCAAATTAACTTTAATTACATTATACTAAGAAAAGCAAGAAAATTTTCATCAGCATGTTAAATGTTTCATTACAACACCTACTACAAGACCTATTTTAACACATGACACACACATATATATTCAAATATATTGACTCACAAATATTAACACTGTTAAAAGTTTTATGACTATTTTCCAAAAATAAACACTTTAATTATATAAGACAGGCATCAGTTTCTCAAGCAAATAGACTGTGTAAGTACTGATTCACCAAACATTAGTGGATTCGCAGCAATATTCCTGCTTCCCAGGACATAATAGTCTTTACATGATAATCTTTGACCCCTGCTTAGAAAAGGAAAAACTTTTTCTCATACAGTTGCAATTGAAAACTTTCGAAGAATTCAGTCTAATTTATTTTCAGTTTTGTGTCCTGTTCCTGGAGTGTTTTTCCAGCTCCCGGGTTCATAATTCTAAAAATGTCCTGTCGTTACTTCACCCCGTAGGGAAGACATTTCTTTCAGAACATTGATAACTAGCCTTCTTACCTAATATAGAAAAAAGGACATAAAACCATTAAAAGAAAAATATATAATTTACTTTTTATCATTCTACCCCCAGAAATATGTCTGGTTCCTTTCTGACTAGATGGCATCACTCAGAGACAGCTTTGAGTTGAAAATGAATTTATCAGTCTGGCTGATTTCTGCAGTCCCTTATCTCTCAATGTAGATGTCTACATTCAAGGGGTTTGAAAGAGTTGATAGAAGAAAGGAAGGAAGGAAGAGAGGGAGGAAGGTTGGAAGGGAGGGAGTAAATATGATCAGAGCATGACACTTTTTCTCTGCCCATTCTTTTCTGAGATTGCCTCCTTACTCCTATTTTCTCAGTAGAATCCCTATTATCAATTAAAAATTATTCAGGTAAAGATATACTTTTTTTCTATTATCCAGAAAGTTGAAGAGATGTGCATTCTTGTCAGGTGACTGAGTCATTTAGATAGTCTTTTTACCTCAATTGAGTTCCGGGAGAACAAATTCTCTGACCCAAATGAGAGGATAATCTGCATTAGAAGGTGTGTCTATGCAGCTTAATACCCATGTTTATGATAAACTTTTCCCAGCCCATCCAAAAGAATTGTTAAAGGACACCCAATCCAGAGCCAGAAATTATCTTTAATAAATGAAATAGATACATTCCTGCACAGTTCACAAATGACAAATTGTCACTGAATGCCACATGATGCTGCTAGAATCCTCACTTACTTTATTTTTCTTGCTTGAAAAAAATTAGGACAATTTTAACAGTTTTGCTAATGTATGAGTTCTGTTGAAACCACCTAAAGTCTTAAAATTTCAGAGTACTATAACAAAGATAGGAAAAATTTTGTTCCCCAAATACTACAGTTTATATGATGCCAGCTGATCCCAGAGAAACAGTTGGTATAATTTCTTAGACATTCCTCAAAGGAATAAAAATTCAAAAATTTTTAGAATGGTTAAGCCATTTTTTCTTAAAATATGTGTTTCATTTCTAGTTAGAAGTTTACTTGGACTCACTTAACTCTTGTGACCTTGAACCCTTATTTAATTCTCTATTCTCTATCCAGGCTGGACCTATCATAACTCTGTTACCCAACATTGTACTTGTGGCCTCCCTCAGGAGACAGTTGGGCTCTGATAGTGTCCACTGCTACAAGAGATATATTAGCACAAGAATCCACACCCTAACCTTCTAGAATGGGAGGATCTGGCTTCTCTCTTTATGGACAGACTCAGATGAAAGATTGCCCTATGATCACAAGATCTAGCTTCTCTAGCAGCTTCATGAGGAAAGTCAATAATTCACCCTGAAAGCATAGTAGAATTAATGTGCTATGAGGCAAAATTTGACCAGTGAGAGCCAAGAGAAGAAAGGGGGATAGCAGACAAATGTATTTCCTTTCTTTCTTCAGACAAAGTGATCCAGTGATTGAGAGGTAACACCTGATCTGTTGAAGATGATGCACTTGGTCTATTGAATGGCCATCATAAGGTTTTGACTAGCTCAGTAACTCTTCATGTTACATTTACATTCCCTGTTGCCCTGCCTCAGCTTTCCCTCTCACTTTTATTCCCCTGGACTTTACTTTATGGCATTTCCTTTACATTACACAGCCTTTAAATATAGATGAGAATAGTTTAAGAAAAAAAAAATTAACAATTCAATTTATTTTGTAACAAAATCCAAATTTTCCGGAGAGCTTTCAAAACTCATTTTTACTTCAAGTGTAAGCACCAACTTTTCCTGTCCAATCAGCTGAGAGGTGAATAAGAAGTCCATGCACATCCTCCTTTTTCACTGATTGTATAAGGAGTGTTCTCCTCTGATATAATAAAAAAGATCACAGTTACTCCTGCTTTTTTTTTTTTTTTTTTGATAATTCTTGTCAAGAATCAGATCATTTCTCCAGGATGGGTAGAAATTTAGCTTTCAATACATCTTTTAAGAGAAACTTCATATCATTAAGTTTCCAGAATTAACTGAAATTAATAATTTACTCTTTTCACAGAGTATCTTATAATTCAATCCACATTTTTCTAGCCCTAACTTTGATTACACTAATAATTCTAATTAACAATTACTCCAATTTCTCTCTAATATTACTGTTGAATGAATCCTTCCCATATTCCTTGTGCTCAATTCTGGCTTATATGCATTGTCTGTTCTGGCATCCAACCTAACTGTGATGTTTGAAGAGTTTCCTCTAGTATAATACCCATGATTTTAATTTTAGATACATCCACCTTTAGGCAACACAAAATATCTTTTAGAGTTCATTTAGTTGTCTAAATCATAGCCATTTATGTTACTGTCTGTTGATCTCATAATTTATTGTCTGTGCATAAGTATTTGAAATTTAAAAAAAAAATTCACCCTCCTACAAATATGTCATAGACACATGTCTACAGCCTTAATAGATCCCCTATTATGTGTTAAGATATCCTTTGGTATGATCCACTCAAAACCTTTAAAGTACATAAATCCTGACTACTCAAAATAAATACATATGAAACAACAGAAAAAATAAATAGCATATATTTAAATTCTAAATGTTGTGGTGACAGTATTATTTTTTTACCTCTATTGAATATTAATAGTTGTGTTCCTCTGCTATTACCTGATAAGTCCATTGGGAAAGAATTCATCTACAAAGTTATTTTAATCTTGAAACATAGTATCTGATTTTTGGGGAAATAAACTTTTGTCTTCTGAAATAATAATTTTTTAAAGTATATGCTAAAAATTAATAAAATAGTTTCATAAAATCTTTACCTAAAGTAGTACTCTTTATGATCTTATATGTCCATTTCATGATAGTTCATACAATCACAATTTTTATTTTGATCCTAGAAATATTCTGGGAGCAAAAGTGCTCTGATATGAATATGGATTTTATCATGAAAACAATGTTATAATGCTTTTCAAAATATAATGAACTACATCAAAATAATGAAGATGATGATGAAAATGATGATGATAATGATGATGATGATAATGATAATGATAGGGAAATGATAATCTTATTTTGTTCTTTAATTTTTTTTTCTTACCTTGGGTGTTATTTAAAGCCAGGCCATCTTGTAGGTTTTACTTAGGGTTTGATGTTGTTATTGTTGTCATCTTATTGTGTTGTTGTTCTTTTGGCTTGTTAGCTTTGACTTTTAAATGGTTGTGATAACATATGGTATTAATTTGTCCAAAAGTTTTCAGACAATGTAATTGTAACAGTATGTTTTGAGGATTTAATGACATATAGAGTCTTGTTAGCATCAATTCAAATGTTTTCCAAGAATATATTTAGCCTTTGCTGCAAAAACTTTCTGTTGTAGTTTTATGCCTACTTGATTGGACCATGAAGAACCCAGATATTTGGTCAAATATTACTACAGATGTTTCTGTGAGGGTGTTTTAAGATAAAATTAGCATTTAAATCAGTAGACAGAATAAATAAAATTGTCCACCCTAATGTTGTTGGGCCTCATTAACTCAGTTGAAAGCTTGAGTAGAACAAAAAGGTTGAACATTCTCTGAGAGAAAATTCCTGCCAGACTTCCTTTGAACTGGAACATCATTTTTTCCCTGCCTTCTGACTCAAACTAAAAATTAGCTTTTCCTTGTTCTCGAGCCTGTGGCCTTCATACTGAAAGAACACCATCAACAATCATGAGTCTCCAGCCTACTGACTCACCCTGCAGATCATAAAATTCATTGGCCTCCACAATTGCACTAGGCAATTCCTCATAATAAATCATCTCTCAGATGATAGATAATAGATAGATACATGATAGATAGATAGGTAGATAGATAATAGATAGATAGATAATAGATGATAGATAAATAGATAGATGATAGATAAATAGATAGATGATAGATAGATAGATAGATAGATAATAGATAGATGATAGATAGATAGATAGATAGATGATAGATAATAGATGATAGATAAATAGATAGATGGTAGATAGATAGATAATAGATAGATAGATAATAGATAGATAGATAGATAATAGATAGATAATAGATAGATAGATAAATAGATAGATAATAGATGATAGATAAATAGATAGATGATAGATAGATAGATAGATAGATAGATAGATAGATAGATAGATAATAGATGATAGATGATAGATAGATAGATGTCAGATAATAGATAGATAGAGATAGAGATATATACTCTATTTCTCCTTGGCTCAACTCTGGGAGACAGTATTGTAAGTTTCTTTCTAAAACACAATCTGATTTTATTAATAAAATGTACAAAGAATATTTTTTCTCAATTTTCATTTAAAATATATGAGTCTGTGTTTAACTGACAATTTAAAAGTGTTTTATAATTGGTACTAGAAATCTAACTCCAACTCAAATTCCTTGTATAAATAAGATACATAATTATGCAGAATGGGTTACTTCTTCATGTGTTACCTAGTTACATGACATAGATTTCCAAATGTGCTCAGCTTCAGGAAAAGATAAATTTATCTTAAAGTTCTTTATAAAATATCAGAAATCATTTTATAAAAAGTAATTTTTTTTGGTTTCTTTGACATACAAGTATATTTAATTTTAAAATGAATGTTCTCAGAAGGAAAATTTATTTTTAAAATACCTATAAAATATAAAAAATATTTTTATATCTGCTAAATAAGAATGCATAGCCATATGCCATAGGATCACATTACAACTTCCATCAGCAATCACATTGCTAAGTCTCTAAATGTCAAATTATAATTGGCATTTAAGAAAATTGCTTCAGGATATCTATCACATATCTTTTTAAATGCCGGTTGGTATTTTTAGCCATTATTTCATTACAACTAAATTGAGTACTAGTGTCCAATTAGACATTAATTACCAGTCTAAATACGGCTAATGCTCTAACCAGGATGTTGCCAGGCATTTTAATTTTACTAAATGAAATGCAATGAAACTTAACTTTGCAGATTTCACAATTCAAACACTTCTTTAATTATAAAGGTTTATTTGAATGAAATAGAACAAATGCTCTCTAACCTTCAAATTCTGGTGAAATTAAACATGATATTTAGTGGAATCACCACAGGCACTCGGAGGGGAAAGGTCTGTAGTAATCCTGAAAAAAACTTACCTCTTGACACCATAAAATTTTTTCCATGTTCAATATATCCAATTTCAACTACAGCAACAAAAGGTTCTAAGTGCTGCAAATACCTTTCTTTTTTTAAACAAAATATTCTCACTGTGAATTCAGTCTTTAATTTTACTTCTGCTATTTGAAGCACAGTAGAATAATTTTAATATTCCTTTCAAATATTTAATGACTACTACTCTATTATTCCCATTTTATTTTCCTAGAGATATAGGGTGTATACACCTTTATTATTTTTGTTTCTCTCTCTTCAGCAACGAACATCATTCTTAAAATAAGGACCTCTGATACGGGAAAGATATGACTCCAAAGCCCTCTCAATTTATATTCTTTTTTGAAAAAACATAATAAACTATATCCTCTAAGAAAACAAGAGGTGGCTTCACATTGTTTTAAATACCAGAATACTGTTTCTCTTTTTTATTCAATTCTAATTATTTTAGGTACTTCTAACTTGTAGGTAAGAAATAAGACACTGCAATTTATTCTTATCTTAAATTTCAGCATGTGTATATTAAAACAATAAAATGAGCGCTTAAGTAGAAACAAATAGGAAATTGACAAACAAGGCAATAACTGTGTTCTCTTTAAACTACAGGTAAATTGTCTAGGAAACTCACATTTTATCATCTCTTATATACCTTTTCTTTGTCTTAAACATATTGTTATCTTGACAAAACAACTTAATATAATAATATGGTTTTATATTTTCAAGTTCTTATTCTTGAGTTTTTACTAATGGTTCTTCTAATATGTAACATAGGCAAATATATTTTTTTCAAAATGGCTTCTTAAACAATATATTTGCTGAGATCCTTTGTATTGAAAAGGTCTTTCAGTTATTTTCAAATCTTAAATATATTTTTCTTAATGTAGTATCCTTTGGACACAGTCCATTTGGATGAAAGAAGGGCGGGAAGTGGGGGGAGGGAATGCCAGACTCATGAAAATATTTATTAGTTCCAAAAAAAAGAGAAACAATTGAAGGTGTCAAATCAAGATCCCCTACTGTGAAAGGAACATACAGATAGAAACAAGAGAATGTAAGCCATTTTTTTATTTTAAAGGAGGTTTCTCAACAAGCCGTGAAGATTATTATAGCTACAAAATGTGATGACTCAAAAATCATAAATACTATGAAAATATAAATACAACATTCAAAAATAAAATTGAGATAATTAATGGTGTATAGTTTACTATAGAAACAAAACTAAACTCAGAGAATAAAGTTACATATGAAATATAAAATAGAAATAGACAAGAAATTTAATATATGGATGTTATGATTTTGAGACAGGAGAAAAGAACCAGTAAGGAGCAATATTTAAAGCAATAATTGGGGAACCATATCCTTATCTGAATAGGTCATTTACATAAAACAAATTTACTAAGGGAGGCTCCTGTGAAATGTTTCTTACTGAATTCTTACAATTCCAAGATTAAGAAAATAAATCATACCGGTGCCAAGAATAAACAATAAAAAGAAAACAAAGGAACAACTGAGCAAAATGGTTAATGGCAAACTCAAAGCAAAGGAATCAGTCTGGAGCACAACTCTAAAATTCTGAGAAAAAAAAAAGATTATAAATGAAAAAAATCTCCATCCAACAACGTTATTATTTACACTGTAAATCACAGGAAGACAGCGTATTATTTGTATATCATTCTCCTCAAATTCTCAAAAATGTTTTTTCTGACCTTACTGCGCACCTTTATTCTGTGACTGGCCGATGAGCTAGAAGAGCTGTGTTTCCAGTGGGAGTCATTCTCTCCGCTCTCCCTGACACTCAAAAAACTCTCCTTGGAGCATCCTGTAACATGTCTACACTTCTCTAAACAGTTGAACTGTAACCTGAGGAACATGTCCTCTTACTAATGCTAGAAATTATTTGATGATGTGTTTCTCAAAAAATTCTTCTTTGGATAATACATGTAAATTTCCTGTTTCCTGGAAATTTCCAGGAAACTGTTGTCAAAACTGAAGGCTGTTGGAGAAGCTGTGCAATGCTTAAGAATGGCTTTGACCACTTTAATCTTTCTAAACTCTCCAAACCCACCACAAATACACATAAATTTTGTGCTTTGTTCTTGCTTTGTTTTGTCCTACTTTGCAACTGCAGCTAAAAGAGAAATTCTCTTTCTCCGTGCCTGTATTAACATTCATCTGTGTTCCTCCGCCTTTTCTATTTAGACACTTCATAGTTGCCATTTGAAGAGGATAACAAATGCTACACTTTTCAGTATGGCCGATGTGAACCAGGGCTCGATTTTGCTTCTGACAATTGGAGAAATGACGATAGCACCCTCGCAGCAAATGGAGAGAGAAGATTTTCAAAAAGTATAAAAGCGAGGTATGAAATTAAACCACTGCACTCACGAAGGTCAGGTCAAAGATCCATAAACGACGTTAGTTTGCCAAGTTCTTGACAGCTTCTGCTGCCTCTCCCTGCAGGGCTTAGGAGGCTGGCTACTGCAGCAGGAAAGAGAGCACTTACAGAGGCTTAGCCGGCCCAGTAGGAGCATTTAGGGGTGCACGAGCTGGAAGTAAATGTGTATCACACCCGTTTTTGTTAAATCAGCACTGAGAAAATCCATATCCAAAAAACAATATTTTATTTGAATTTTAAAAAAGGATATTGATAAAATACGTTTGTAGTAATCTACTTTTAACATATATCGGGCACTTTAGAACATCTAAAAATATCATATATATATAATATTTAAAATTGTTCACTTATATATACAGTCATGAGGGAAAATGTACACACAGAGCAATCACTACAATATGAAAATGTCCTTTAAATATGAGTAGTCTACTACCATAGAATCTTGCTTCTCTCCCTCCTCTCCACTTTCTATTCCATCTCCTGGTTACTTCTAGAAGTGGTCTAATAATTCCATTTCTAAGTGTTATTTCCAGCAGAATTTCTTTTCTATGATTTTTTAAACAAAAGAGACTTTACAAGGTGTGTGGTTTTCTAATTTTACTTTATAATATATCCCTAAACATTTTACATACAGAAGGTCCACATTTGGCAAAGTAAGTTTCTTTTTAAGAAGTTGGAAGGAAAGTTGAGGGCAGTTTTTCTTTTTCATAAGTCTTCTATAAATAGCCAGTAAATCTTCCCCAAAAAACATGTGATGAGCACTGCCTGGTGTCTTGTCATTTTTTTATTCCAAAATCAAGGTCTAATGGAATGAGGCCGCCTACGACCGTACTCACAGAGAGGCACCTTAGGGTCACACAGAGTACTGTTTCAGAGTCTCCATGTCTCTGGGTACTCCAGTAAGTGGTGTAGTCCTGCTGGGCCAGACTCAGTGGCTAGCTCAGGCACTGGAGGGTCCAGCGGTATGAACTGTTCTCCGCTTCACCCCTACTCCTCTCTGGAAGTCCAAATTATAGTTTGAAGTTTCCCAAAGTGTTCTTGGTTAAATTTGGAAATAAAATTACAATGACTTTAAGATTTAACAATATTGAGAATATTAACTATAACAATACATGTAATGTCAAGGTAAGGCAAGAATATCAAGATAAGATCTTAAAACCCTCAGACTGAGAGTAATTGAAAATCTGGTAACACCAATTATTGACAGGGATGAGAGAGAACTTTAATACTCTATTGTGAGTAGTGAAAATTATCACAACTGCTTGGAAAGTCATTTGTAAACCCCCACTAAAGTTAAAAATGTGTTTATTTTATGACTAGAAATTGTACTTTGATATTTGTTTCTTATACAAATTTTTTACACATTTTAATAAAAAGCTATGCACAAGGATATTAATTGTAGCAATCTCTGCGAAACCAATAAACTAGAAATAATCTCCATAACCTCCAATATTTGAATACATAAATAATTGCAGTATATTCATATGATGGAATGTTATACAGATATATATATATATATATATATATATATATATATATATATATGGATAAATCTCAAAAACATAATGTTGAGTGATTGCAATACATTTTAAATTATGCTTTAATGTAAATTTTAATAACATAAGTCAATATCAATTTCTTTCTTAGTTTACTCTTGCTAAACTGGAAAAATTATGGATAATAGTGGGACACTAAAAATGTTAAAATATCAAGATAGCAATTACCTACCTCAATGGAAGAAAATATTCAGAAAGAATTGAAAAGTACATACATCTATTTGCAATGTTTGTTTCTTTAAAAGTATGTATAGTAATTATGGAAAAAAAATAGTTTTTATTTTTGAAACCTGAGTGATAATTTGCTGCATGTATATTACTCTACAGTAATATACATCCTTGAAATATTTCATTAGCATGAAAGCTTACTTGTTTAATATGGGCAGTCAGCTAGGTTCCTCTAGCAGAGTATAACTTGAGGGCTTCCTTGAAACCTGTTCCATTACCCCTCTATACTGCATGCTGAATCGAAAATGACTTTACCTCCTGGATTCATCATCTCCATTAGGAGTGTTAGATATCTTGCAACAGATTCTTCAGTTTTTTAGTGATCTATGGTCCTATTTTAATAGTGCTCCCTAAAGTCAGAAATTCTAAGTTCCAATATGAAATTGACTTAGAAACCAATAAGAAATACACAGTATCAAAGGCAGGTGATGTCTCATTTTTATCCATAGTTCAGTCCAGGTTGTTTTGGGTTAGATTTCAGAGAATTTTATTCATGGGAGAGTTTGATAGGCTCTTAGAAATGTTCTCATGCTCTCAAGGCCCAGGTTTTTAATTAATGAAAGTATAGAGTAATATAATAGCAAAATTCATAACCCAGCTCTAGAGTCCAAAAAAAAAATTCATAGAAATTCAGTGTCTTAGAAACAAAAAGAAACAAGAGATAAGATTAAAATTTTAGATATTGTTCTTTAAAAATATCTAAGCACTAATGTCTCAGTGTTATATTCACTAAAAGTTTCAGCTATTTTATATTACCATGTTAACTATCATCTCTTCATCTCTTTCTCCAAATATATATGTATATGTATAAATGTGTATACATATACATATATAAATATACATAAATAAAACTATGGCAAGGCAAAGCTTTATATTGAAAAAATAACTATAAAATATTACATTTTAGAAATATAAAATCCAACAATTGAATCCCTATGGTACAGATGAGGACATTGCTTTTCAGTGAGGTCAAGTCTATTCTTTGGGTGACCCAGGTAGACAATGAGATTAGAATCTAGAATCTAAATCTCCTGATTGCCAGATTGCTAAAAATAAAAAATAAAAATAAAATAAAATAAAATAAAATAAAAAGGTGTGGAGGCAACATAGTTCTTTGCTATTTGCCTATGTAGACTGATTTTAGCTCCAGTTGTGCGTTATCTCTATTCTACCCATAACTACAAGCATAATCGCCAAGGACATGAAGATCAGAGAAGTAAACTTGGACACTAATCTCATTCCATACTTACCACAGGCAGAAATCTGTCAAGACTCACAGCAAGTGATAGAGAATCCTGAAATTGAAAGTGAGTGCCAGACAACTTTCATGTTTAGAACACAAATCACTCAGAATTGGCTGCATCCCATTTTAAGTGGATTGACATTGTAGCTCCTTATTAATTAATTTCCTATAATATTTTGCAGGAGATGTGTTGCGATTCTCTATAAATGTTACTAATGTTTCCATGCATGTCAGTTAGAAACTAAAAGCTAGTGCTTTAAGTCATTAACAATACTCCAGGGTTTGTAACTACTCTAACTGGAAAACTTTTGGTCAGCTTAAGCCTATCAACAGCTTTTGAAGTCAGCATGACAAAAAAGAACTGTTATACAATCAACAAGTGAAATTTATGCCACCACCTATATTATTTTCAGTACCCTAGACTGAAGTATGAATTATGAGAAAGCTAAGCAGTGTAATTTGTATAGTAAACCAAATATGAATAGCTCACTTTTCTTGCCACTGAAACTTTTTAATTGTACTTTTGTTGCTATTTTCATTTTATTTTTGTTTTATTTTTCTTCTGTTTTATTTTTCTATTTTGTTTTATTTTGTTTATTTGTATAAAACCTAAGAAAGGACATGCAAGTGACAAATATTCAGGGAATAAATACATGTAAAATTACTATATAACAAGATGTGGTTTTTCAAATCCATGTCTTTTACTGGGCCTCTACCCAACCGCCCCATCCAAGTTCAGTTCAAGTGACAGCTCAACTCTTTCTGAGTCATTAGCCACACTAATTTCTTCCTTCTTAGAGTAAGCCAGGCATGCATAGGAAATGTCACAAATGGGTGTTTAATCAAAGCTTTCTCTCATTAACTTTTTTAAGTTGTATAAACCCTTGCTTCTCTTGGAGAAAGAAAAATAGTATAGTGCCTAAGAACATGGATTATGGCATTCAAGTGCTTGGATTTAATTCCTAGGTGTCTGATTACTGTCTAAGTAATCTTGGGCAAGAAATTGAAACTCTATCCCAATTTCATTAAAGACTATAATGAAAGAATGATAGTAGATACATCATAAAGTTGTTTTAGGGTTTAGTCAGTGGATCTCAAGAGAGGAGTAATTTTGTCCCCCATGGTTTTTGGCAATATGTTAAATATTTGTGTTTGTTACATCTGGGGATAAAGAAATTGTTATTGGCATCAAGTGGGTGCAGTCTAAAGATACTGCTGAACATTCTACAGTGCACATGACAACCCTCCATAATGAAGAATTATCTGGCCCAAAATGTCAATAGTGCTGAGGATGAGAAATCTTAGCTTCAATAAATTAATTTATATAAGACACTTAGAGTAGTGACCAGCACATAGTAAGGGTTCAATAAAAAATTAATGAGCATTATTATGATTATTTTTTGCTCAAACCACTAAAAGTTTAACTAAGTTGTACATCTCTTATCTAGATTTTTTCTTCTTTTTTGGCACCTTCTAATAACTTTTATTTTCTATCATTGGAAATCTTTCTTATCTGTAAACCCTTGGTTTCCATTTTGTCTTTTCTTTGAATTAAATGACTTCTTATTAAAATTTTATAAATTCTGTGAAACATTCTCAATTTTGAAAAAGATCAAGCTAAAGAAAGCATAGAAGGCCAATAAAAGATATCACAAATCCTCTTTTAAGGAAAAAAAACTGTCATATTTATTATTGAACTAGAGGATTGAGTCCTAATGTGCCACAGCTCTAAAAACTATGAACTCAAAGTTTTTATGAGGAATAAGAGAAGAATATCAAGATAGATTCCAAAATTACATTTTAATGTCTCTCCATGTGTCAAGTCAACAATTTTGAAAGTAGGGTATAAGCTTTTATAAATCTGAGGAATTTTTGTGATTATGGACACCTATAAAAGAATAAATCTAGATTACTAAACCCTTGGCATATGTTTTTTCTTCGATTTTCATAAAAATATTTAAAAAGTTAATCTGTCACAGGAATAACATGTCAAATAACACAAAACAGCATAATAATTATTACAGTCAGTTACCTGCAAAGCTGTGCAAATGGTTATATGATTCTCCTCATAAAACATGTCGTGGAATATTCTAGGAATTATGCTAACATTGATATGATTTCATCCAATACTACAAACATTCTTCATAGAATAGTTGTGTGCCCACTGGTATCATTTACCAACATAAAAAAAAGAGAGAGAGAAAGAGAGAAAAGAAAAGCATCCTCATCTACCTCCAAGGGAACACTAAACTATTTTTCATCACTAGAAAGGACAATAAAAGGAAATGAGAATCCAATTTGTGTTTTGAGAAAATTAGAAATTGACTTCCTGAATATGATTGATGAAGCCTACTTAAATCATTAATTACATCATCACCCATCGACAAAACAATCACCTTAATGATTTAATGGGTGATTAAAATTTTGAAATAATCGATGTGGGATCAGAGCCTGGAATCAATCCATTTAATAATGGATGTTAATTTATTTTAAAAGTAACACACAAACAATTACTTATTCATATTTGTTACCAAATTAGAACCAAAAAATCAAAGTTCATAAGCTTATGATAATATATAGACATTGATTTCTACTAAATTACAGGTTAAAAGTAGCAGTATACATAAAGCAAACATTTCAAAGGTAAATTCATTTTATTTCCTATCTCCTCTACTTCTCTCTCCCTTCCTCTCTCTCTCTCCCAAATATATATTACACACATATATAAAACACACATATGTACATGTATGTAATTATTATATATAATAATTTTATATATACATATATATAATAATTTTCTATATATAAATATAATCTACCTCCTTTATAGCCATACTTATTATCATCTCATTCTCAACATATTCAAAAGTGATACTTTTTTTTTCATTAAACTAACTTTCATTCTCCTACCTTTTCTTGTAACCATCTTTTTTGCAAATGTATCTGTGAGAGATCAGTGATGCTAACTTTAGGAAGTATCCTTTTAGACAGAATTTTCTTTCACTTCTGTCTGTGTTCCCCAGTCTAGGGCTTTTTCTCCTTCTTGCTGGTATTAGCTTGGTGTACACATCTCAGATTTACTTTCCCTACAATGTCATTACCCCAAAATTCAAATCCTCACAGCAGTGCTATCCAGCGCTCCCTCCTTACTGGAGCCTGTGGTGTATGCTGAGTCTTTGCAATCTGGCTCCTTTGTGCTCTCATCTTCATACCTATTTTATCACTTCAGTGGTCAGCCTGTCTCCCTATGCTGCTAACTGGTGCCTAGGCACTCTTATACTATTTCCTGGCCATCTAAAATCCATCTCTTGGCTCACTGACTGCCTCCTGGGCCTATTCACATTTGTTATTTATTTGTACATTTGTATTGTTGCGTATGTATATCTGGGAGGTAGGATGGGCTCCTGGAGAACTCTCCTACCTTCTGAAACACCAATTATGTTTCACGTATTGTGTGCTAGCACAATTTTTTATCTTTGTCTCTTAAAACTAATTATACATAAAACCAGAATTGGAAATACTATCTCTACATTTCTTTGCCACCATTTATATCCCAGGAGGGTTTTTCATTCTCTTTCTTTCTTTTCCAATGGCTCCCGAACTCTCTTCATACAGGCTTTCCTTCCTACCCCTCCACAGAAACTGCTCATATTAAGGCCATAAAGATCTCTGTTTTCCCAAACTTATATCACAAAGTCTTGACCTCTTTCGACCCTCAGTTATCTGTTCAACTGCCTATTTGGCATCTCTACCTGGCATACACAGTACATCTAAAACTTAACATACAGAACTCAAAAAGCCAGAAATGTTGACTCTGCCTAAATATGTGTTTCTCTTTTGTTGTTACCTATTTAAGAAAAAATGACATTATCTTTGCTACACTGCTCAGACAAAGTCTTTAATTCTACTATTTACTCTTATAGTATTTATGCAGTGAATCCACAAGAGCTGTCAGCTTTCTCTTGAGAGTGTATCTAGTATCTAGCCACTCTTCATCACCCCCACCTATTCCAAGGAAATGTCATCTCCCACCCAGATAAACACAATAGCATTCAAACTGTTCTTCCAGTTTTGGTTATTTTCACAGTGCTTATTAAAAACATTCATCTGATTGTTACACTGATCTTCGATCTTCTTGCTATTCTTCTCATACTGCAAGTTTATTCTCTCCTACAGGTTTTTCTATCTGCTGCTCCCTTTGTCTGGAACACATATGCCCTGGTTTTCTCAAGTTTGACTTCTTCTCCATGAAAGAATCTGCTAAAATGTCACCTTCTCTGAATAGATGACATTTTATCTAAATAGCTTTTGAGTCTGTTTTACTCTATTGCTTTATCTTAGCTTATATTTTACCAACTGTTTATTGACTTGGTGGTATCTGATATTTCATAAACAAATAATTATATCTATAATATGTACATACATACATATGCATATATGTGTTTAATCAAATGTATAAACATGCACATACAAACATATCACATATATATAAGTATTTACAAATATATCTGTATATAAACATACATGTGCATGCACATGTACATATGAAATGTATATATCTGTTCATTTCTATTTTCCTGACTAGATGGATGTTTTGTGAAGGTTGAAAGATTGCCTGTCCTGGTCAGTACTTTATCTCCATGGTCTATTACAATCCTGGTTCATAATAGATAGTTCATATATGTTAATTGAATAGTGAATAAATAAATGTATAACCATGAGACATAAAATTCTACATAACTGAAAAAAACCTCTTAATAAAGAAAGAACCACAAAATTTATGATGAGTGATCATAATGCACACACATGCACACACGCACACGCGCGCGCGCACGCGTGTGCGTGCGCACGTGCATACATATACACAATTTTAAATGTTACATAGTTCTTTTATATAACAGGAATATACATAGACATCTTTCATTTGTATTTTTTATTGTGATAAAATACACATAACATACAATTTCCTGTTAATAATCATTTTTAATTTTTAAAATTAATTACAATATCTAAAAGCATGAGATTATAAATGGAATCTTAGTACAGCACTAGGAAATATTTGAAAATTGATCATGTGTTAGGCACTATTAAATTCAACTTTACCAAAAAAAATTGTTTTGTAATATGTCTGATATTTTAAAATTTTTCATAAAGAACAAATTAAACCTCATTAAATTTTTAAATCTGATGTATGTTACATTTTGTAACCACAATAAAACTAATTAACAATGATAAATAAAGTTTCAAATGCAACACAGAAAAATCACAGCAAAAAAAAAACATTTACAAGTTAAATAAAAACACTTCTAAATATATAGTTAATATTAGAAAAATTATTTTTAATTACAGACTATGTAGAAAACAACAAAACTGAAGTTACCAAAATATATGCAATGAAAATAAGTTTTTTAATTATGAAATGAATTAATTTCAATACATGGAATCAAGTTTTTAAAAAATTAAAAAGAATAACAATGAATATAATAAATGTAGGAGAAAAAAATAGTAAGGACAAACATAAAATAATTAATTACAAAGCAAGGATAAAAAGTAAAATCGACAAACAATTTCAAGAGCTGTTTTATCCAAAAGCTAATCTAAAAGAGCCACACATCTCCAAAGGCAGGTTTTACTCCTAGACCCTATGTTTTCAGATATTCTAATCTCCTTAATATATTAGAGTCAGGATTTATCAAGTTGCTTTGGAAACAAGCCACATGGAAGAGTAGTGTTTTGTTTCCCAGCCCACCACTCCCACTTTGGAAATACTTTTCCTTGATGGAGAAATGAAGCCTCTACATGCCTCCACCTACCTGTAAAAAACCATGCCATTGACAAGAAGTGACCCAAGAAAGACAAGAGTCATCCAAGAAAAACAGAATCAATTTCCTAGACTAGTTTGGTTTTCTCTCTCTCTCTCTCTCTCTCTCTCTCTCTCTCTCTCTCTCTCTCTCTCTCTCTTTCTCTCTCTCTCTCTCTCCCTCCCTCCCTCCCTCTCTTTCTCAACAGGTTACCTCTTCTCTGGAGAGTATATTCCACTGTCCTTCATATGTCTGATAATTTTGAATTTTAATCTGAGAGTGTGCTATTTTTCTCTGAAGAGATCATTTCTTTTAGTAGTTGACTTGAGTTGGACTTGAGTTGCAAATTCAATTTTCTTGTGTGGCACTTCCAGTCTCAGTTCAGATCTTCCATCTTTAGATCTTTAGCTAACTTTGAGTCTTTTCTGTAATGTGATTTCAAGGACAGTCAAATGTAAATAGGCAGAAATTGGGTGACCCCATCCCCTGATTTATTTTCTGATATGCACCCCTCATCTCCAGTGGTCAGTTTTCTAGATTTATTTTTCTAATTCCTCAGGACAGAAGCAATGTGATTTATTTTTATTTCGTAAGTTTTTACGATGGATTTTTATTATGTTAATCTATTTTTTACTGAATAATACTTGGTAGCTCTTAACTAGATTTAAAAATAGATAACTCGTTTATAATAAAATTTTAGGTTCTGATTATTAAGCCACTCAAAATCATGCATAATTATAGGTCAGAATATTTTAATAAAATATCTGATAGTAACAATAGCTATTAGACAAAGAATTAGTTTTTATTTAAGATTTGAACTTTTATGTATTGCTTTACTTTTGTTTTCTTACAGAATTATTTCACAATATTGTTAAGTGAAGAAGATTAACATGGCTTTATAAATAAATCATTAAATACATCAAATGAATATAATGAAAATAAAGAACATTCAAAATTAAACACTAGGCAATCTGACTTAATAATCTTTATTCATTATTTCTACAAAAAACCTAAAGAAACTGCGAAAGCTAGCCATTTAAAATGTGCATAATGATGATCAAATATATTTACCAAAATATAATTTTGATGATCCAAAAGTTGTATTAAATAATTTTTAAAAATAAATCCATTCACATACCTACTATTTAGAAATATATACATTTATAATATACATGCACATCTACTGTCCTCTGAGATTTTTCCCTACTTAATATCAAATATCTTTTACTTGCTGAAACCTCCCTAAATCTTCTAAGCAGTACTAGATTATCAGTTCAATCTTATTCATTATCGTTTGGTTCAGATTTTTTATTTCTTCATGTCTTGGTAGGTTGTTCTTTACCATACTACTTTAGAAATATAATTCACCTTCAATATCTACTTAATGCACAGAATTATCTTTCTTAAAATCTTCGAAGTCACCAGCATTCAATTAGTCCCAATTCATATGTCCAATTTCTTACCTATTTTCCCACACTGCTCACAATTCTCTGCCTTCCATAAGCTCTGAATTGCTCTGACTCTTTTTTTATTCAACTCATCAAAATTCTAGTCATCTGCTAAGTTCAAAAACAAATGTTTTCCGGTCTTCTTCATAATTTAATTTCTTTTAATCTGTTTCTGAAAAAGCCATTTGTGATGCTTATTCCCTTGCATTTTGTGCCTAAATGCTAGATGTCTGTAGTGGTTAATTTCATGTGTCAACCTAACTTGCCACAGGATACTCAGATTAAACATTGTTTCTGAGTGTGTCTTTGATGGCATTTATAGCTGAGGTTAATATTAAATCCATGGATACTATAGATTGCCCTTTTCGATGTGAGCAATTTATAAATATATATAAATATATATGTGTGTGTGCGGTTCTGTTTCTCTGGACAACCCTATTAGCAGTTGAGCTAACCTGGATATATTTTTTATCTTTGTGTTCCCGTTATTTAGCAAAATGCGGCCTGATAACAAAACATAATAAATAATTATAAGAATACTTATTAAATTAAATGAGATTGTTTATGTGTAAAAGATCTTTTACTGATTACTATAATTACTATAGAGTTGAACATTCATTTGGACATGTTAGTATTGAAACAACTTTTTTAATATTTTTGTTATCCCTACTTAGTGCTTATCACACATGGCATTCAGTTATCCTTCATTGTTTGCTCATTATGGACTATAATTAAGAACTATAGAATAATACTTCCCCAAACTAAGTTTGAGTTCCTGATCAAAACCTCCTGTGATTAAAAACAAAGCAAAAACAGCCTCCCCCAAAAAAATCTTAATAAAAACCCCAGAAATAGACATAATAGTTTCTATGTTAAAGAAAAATGCTATTTATTCTTGAAAAGTCTTTGTAAAACTCACTCTAAGAAGGATAAATTTAACATCTATTCTCTAATCCCTCAGCATATCATAACCAGAAAAAAAGTAGAAAAAGATTGACTGGTATCTGGAGACAATGAGAGCACTAAGTGACAGCCTAGAAGCAGGGAAAAGCACACTGCTCTGAGACAATTTATAGGAAGATAAAATAGTCCCATAAACCTCAAGAGCTCCTGGGACTGTCAATGTATTAACGTGGCACAGACCAATAATAGATGTTTGTGTTTGATAACTTGACATCAAAACAAGATAAAATAATCTAGGAAAAATGACAACTTAAAGGCAAACATTTAAATTCTCTCTTCCCCTTATAGTGATTGATAGAGACAAAGGAATATTTTTAAATGGATAAGCTCTTAAAGTAAGTTTTATAAATTAAAGCATGATTCCACATACAAAATCTGCCTTAAACAGTTTCTCTTAGACTTAGATTCAGTGAGACCAAATGGGAGAAGATATTAAAATAATTCCAAGTTTCCAACTGTGATACACTGTTCCTGATTGGTATGAAATCAATAGAAGAGACTATGGTAGTGCTCCATTACAATCTTTAATTTCAGAGATCAGGGTAAGCCATTGGATTAATGGAAATTTCTCATCTGGGATTTTTTTGTCCCTGCTCAAAAATCGATAGTAATGGAAAACCCAAGTACAAATCTAGCAATATCAAATAGTACAATGATGATTTCTCAGTGGCTATAAGTTTAATAATAAAAAATGAAGTTCCATATAAAATCCAGACCAATACAGAAGAAGAAAAAAAGAATGGAAATCTGATTCAGTGGCTTTAAGGAACAAAGGAAAACATTGCACAGGAAAAGGTCTCTGAAGAATTTGCTTGCAGACTTAGTTTACATCCTACACTTCACTCAATATGAATAGAGATGTTAAGATCAAATATGGAACTATCAGACACAGACAGACTATAAAAGGCTTATTCATTTTATGGTCAATTCATCAATAACAATATCAATATCAAGCTTTAATAAACAATATCAAGCTTTAAGGAGTGCTTAATAGCACATTTCCTACACACCTACTATAGAAAAGTACAAATGACATGTAATTTATACATACATATATACATATATACAATATCAAGCTTTAAGGAATGCTTAATAGCACATTTCCTACACACCTACTATAGAAAAGTACAAATGACATGTAATTTATACATACATATATACATATATACATATATACACATATACATATATATATATATATATATATATATATATATATAATCTAAATAAAATAGATTAAAATTATTTGAAATACCGATATAAAGGAATGGCAAAAATCTAGGTTTTATAAACAAAGTGGTTATAATGATGACTTGTATATATTGTTTGATCCTAATCATATCCTTACTTTTCATTTAAATGGTAGGGTTATGACATCTAAATTGATACAAGAATAAGAAAAAATAGTATCAATTGATAATATCTCTGAAGACAGGTGTAATTTCTGGAATGAAAAAGTCACAGTGCAAGTACCAATAAAAATCTCTCAATAAACATTAAAATTTTTTTAAAAATATTTAATATTTCCCATATAAAATGAGTGAAGAATGAGAATACAAATGAGACAAAAATGTCCATAAATATACGTTGATAACAGTGTTATGAATTAACTTGAATTAATTGAATGAAGACAGAGAGTGAATACCTAATTTCAGAAAAGCAAAATCTCTTTTTAATAAAAGCATTCTCTCATTTCTTAAAATGAGGACTTGTAAACTTAGGGCAAGCTAAAGAAATACAAATAAGATAATTAATATTTTTAATTTTCCAAATTATTTTTAGCCTTTCATAGAGAAGCCTTCCATACTTTCATATACCTAAACTAAACCTAAGAAGGATGGGGGCAGAGTCTACTTTTTACCCTACAGAAGTCAGAACACAAGTATGTTTTCTTCATTAGAAAAAGAGATATTTTTACTAATAATAAAATTTGAAAATTGTGTAGTCATGTCTTACTGACTAGTACAAAACTATCTTTGACTCACTATACATTTTACACCAAAAAAAAATTAGAATTACTTTTACTTCTTTCAAAAGAAGTGGGAAAAGAAGTAGAAAAAATATGCACAAATGTGCTCTTGTTCCTCATCTTCTGAGACAATACTTTAAGAAAACTGCCAAAGTCAGAACTAGATGAGCAGATTGAAAAAAAAATCACGGAGAATACATGAGAGAACTTTCTGCATTATTCAAGGAGGAGGACTTATTGATTAAAAAACAGACTTCTCTAAAGAAGAAGAAATTAGAAGACAATAAAGAGACAAAGAATAGAGAATATTGAGTTCAGATCAAGAGGGTGGAATAGGTAAACCCTGTGCTCGCCTCCTCTCACAACCACATCAAAATTACAACTAAACTACAGAATAGCTAACATTGGTAGTCACCTGAAGTTAATTTGACAGAAGTCCTATAACTGGGAACACACAGAAGATGCCATCTTGAGACTGGGAGGAGGGGCAGAGAAGCAAAATAGGCTGGTCCCACACATACGATGGCTGAGAATCAGGAAAAATATTGTGGCTGCAGAGGTTCCCCAGAGGAGCGAGTGGTTTCAGCCTCATATCTGGCTCCCCAGCCTAAAGTCCCACTGCTAGGAAGAGAAGTCCCCACAACTCTGACTGTGAAAACCAGCAGAGATTGTGGCTGAATGAGATGGAGGGCTGCGAGTGTCATAGACTGTCTTCTTAAGGGGCTTCATACATGGGCTTACTCCCTAACTTACTCTGAGCAACAGCTCTGGAACAGCAGCTTGAAAGGTGTCAGGGATATACAGGGAGGAACTGAATTGTCTGACTTCAGGGCGAGGGCTAGAAGAGCAGCTTTCTCCCAGACAGAAGTACTGGCAGAGAGCATTGTTCCTTGGTTGAGCCCTCCCCTACTCAGCTTGCAGACTCAGGCAAGTGCCACATCTGAGTCTCCATCAACTTAGCTAACACTGGTTGCCCTGCCCTGGTTATTCCCTGAGACTCTGCTTCTCCCAACATGTAGGCCCACACAAATCACTTCTAGGGGATTTTCCATACAAACAGCTTGTCTTGCCTCATGTTATGGACTTGCCTGAAATCTCTCAGAAATTTACAAAACCTAAACAAGAAGATTCTGGACTTGGTGTGCCTTATACCTCTTGCTGAGCAGCCCCAAGCCCAGCACCAGTGGTGACCAGACTGAGTTTGTGGCTAGGTCCCTCGAGGCTATTCCAAACCCAGTGTGGTGGCAGCTATCTGCGGATTGCTTCATGGCTCATGTCAGGTGGTCGTAGGCAGGGCACAAGCTGCAGTTGAACTTGACCTGTGGCAGAGCTTCTCCCAGGAGGCCCTAGCCTGTATGCCCAATGGCCAGTTTTGGTCTGAGCCAGAACAAAGCTGCAGAAAAATAAATAAACAAAATAGAGACAAGCAGTCCATCAGATACAGAGTTCAAAACACATGTTATTAGAATACTCAGTGAATTTAGGTGAGAGTAGATGGATTCAGTGAGAATTTTAATAAAGAGATAGAAAACATAAAAGTGGAGATAGAATACATAAAAAAGAACCAATCAGAAATAAAGACTACTATAACTGAAATGATGAATACATCAGGAGAAATTAACAGTAGATTAAATGAAACAGAAGATCAAATTAGAGATTTAAAAGGTAAAGTATCAGAAAACACCCAATAGGAACAGCAACAAGAAACAAAAAATTTTAAAAAGTGAAGATAATTTAAGGGGCCTCTGGGACAATGTCAAGTGTAGCAACCTTTGCATCATAGCAATATCAAAAGGAGAAGAGAGAGAGCAAGGAATTGAAACAATGACTGAAAACTTCCCTAACCTGGCAAAGGAAATAGATATACAATTCCAGGAAGCACAGATAGTCCCAAATAAGATGAACCTAAAGAGGCCTACACCAAGACACATCATAATTAAAATGCCAAAGGTTTAAAAAAAAGAGAAAATCTTAAAAGCAGCAAGAGAAATGCAGTTAGTTACCTATAAGGGAACTCTTTTAAGAATGTCAGCTGATTGCTCAAAAGAAAATTTTCAGGCCAGAAGGGATTGGTAGGAATTATTCAAAGTGATGAAAAGCAAGGACTTACAACCAAGGTTACTCTACCCGGCAAACCTATCATTTAGAATTGAAGGACAGATGAAGAGCTTTCTAGACAAGAAAAAGCTAAGGGAGTTCATCACCACCAAGTCGGTATTGCAGGAAATGTTAGAGAGACTAGAAGAAGGAAGAAGAGGAGGAGGAGGAGGAGAAAAAATTTAAAAAAATAAGATTAATAAAATGGCTATAATTACACATTTAGCAACAATTACTTTAAATGTAAATAGATTAAAGCTCCAATTAAAAGTTAAAGTGGTTGAACGGACAAAAAACCAGATCCTTACGTAAGCTGCTGCCAGAGCCAGCCGGCCGTGAAGGGTTCAGTCTTGAGAACGAACAGTTCTTGAAAGGGGGAGAGAGGCTAAGAAAGAGAGAGAGAGAGACAAAGAATAGAGTCGGGAGGGCTAACAGTAAATACTGCGCACCGAGTTTATTTAGCACAGCATATTTATACACTTCAAATTACATATCGAACAAAAGCCACAGTTTTGCACACAATCTCTGACCTTTACACTAGCTCCCCGTGTGTCATCCTTTGTTCCCACAACCCTCTCCTTATTCCCGTCAAATGTTCCTTGTTCCCTAGGTCAAGGATTGTTCCACCTGCTTTCTCAAGCAAGACTCCCTCCTTGAGCCTCAAAGTTTATCAGCTCTGCAAGCCTTTGTGCTTTACAAGCAACTTTAACCCTGTCTGCAACACAGACAGCAGAAACGGCTCCCAAGAAGCTGCCTACAAGAGACCCATTTTAGATTGAATGACACAGACTGAAAGTAAAAGAATGGTAAAAGATATTTTATGAAAATGGAAATTAAAAAAAAAAAAAAGAAAGAAAGCTGAGGTAGCAGTACTTATACCAGACAAAATAGACTTTAAAACATAGGCTGAAACAAGAGAAAAAGAAGGACCCAGTTATACCACTTCTGGGTATTTATCTGAAACCCAAAACACTACATTGAAGGGACATGTGAGTTCATATGTTCACTGTAGCATTATTTATAATAGCCAAGATATGGAGGCATCCTGGGTGTCCATCAATAGAATGAATAAATAAGAGGTGGTGTGTGTGTGTGTGTGTGTGTGTGTGTGTGTGTGTGTGTAATATATATATATGTAGATAGATAGATATAGATATAAATATAGATATATAGATATATATAGATATACACATACATATATAATACACATATATGTATGTGTACATATATATACATACACAATGAAATATTACTCAGCCATAAAAAAAGAATAAAATCTTGCTATCAGTAATAATATGGATGGACTTACAGCGTATTGTATTGTACTGAGTGGAGTAAGTCAGACAAAGATAAGTGTCATGTGGAATCTGTAGAACAGGATAAAAAAATAATATAAACAAGCTCATAGATACGGAGAGTATTCTGATGGTTGTCAAATTGAGGGGTGGGAGAATAGGTGAAGGGAAGAGAAAATTAAGAAGTACAATTTAGTAGATACAAAATAGTCATGGGATGTAGAGTATAGCATGGGGGATATAGTCAGTAGTATAGTAATAGTAATTACTATATATGGTATCAGGTGAGTACTGGATTTATCAGGATGATCACTTAAGTTATACAAATGTCTAATGCTGTGTTATACTCCTGAAACTAATATAATATTGTATGTCAACTATAATTTAAAAAAAATTTTAAATTAAAGAATATGAAAATATTGAGCAAAGATAATGTGGCAGCAATTTTTAAAATCAGATTTTAATAATTTAAGACTGAATTCATGACACTAGGTCCAAGAAAATGCCCTCCCATTGGAGCTGATCACATTCATTTAATACACTTTTGTATTTCCATGTGCCTGTGTGGCCATCATTTGATTTTTCAATGAAAATCAAATAATCAACTTCTATTATTTCTTCTTTAGACCTCTTTACTCATGATCTTTGTGTTAATCTGTTGCTACAATAATCTCTTTTCCTAATTTACCCAGTTATACTAAAGCATATAAAAGAACTCATCTCTTTCTTTCTAAAAAATTCCAAAATAAAAATGAATACTTCTGAAACCTTAATGTGTTAACTAGAAAGTAACTTGAGAATTTCTGTTTAAACTTAATTCAATAGTAAAAATAAATAGAAATATTTATTAAAATATATAATAAATAATTAAAAGATCAAACAATTATAATTTTCAGAAGGTATAGATTTAAGATAAAATCAAAGATTTTTTTCTGAGGTAATATTTTAATTTCTTATTATAAGGGTATACCAATATCAGCGAGGAATATTGAGCAAAGATCATAAATAGACATAAGTTGATGAAAATGCTGAAAATAAATATTAGAGATTCTGTTCTGTAATAACTAAAAGAATGAGCTTTGCATAAGACTGAATAGATTGAACTGCCTGTTCTACTAGTCACTAGTTATAAGACATTAAGCAAGTTACTATAGCTCTGTAAGCCTACATACTCATTTGCATAACATGAGTATTAATAATATCTACATCATAGTTTTGTTGTGAGAATTAAACACATAATGAATGTAAAACAGATGCTATAGCACCTGATGTCGTTCAAAGAGCTGGTAATTCAACTTTCAAATATTCAGAAGTCTCTCCTCTCTTCTCTACCTTTGTGTGTGTTTCTCTGTCTACCTCTTCACACATACACACATACACACACACATATACACAAGACAAAAATTAAATATTTTTAATTTAATAATAATAAAAACACAATATATTATAATATGTGAGACGAAAAATAGTGTTTAGGAAAAATATACTGCTTGAAATTCTTATGTAAGACAAAAAGAAAAAAATCTAATCTAAAATCCTACCTTATGATCTACAGCCATGCCACCCTGAACACACCCGAACCCATCTGATCTTAGAAGCTAGACAAGGTCAGGCCTAGTTAGTAGTTGAATGGGAGACCACCTAGGAAAACCAGGTGCTATAGGCATAAAAAAAAAATTCTTCCTTATGAAACTAGTGAGAGAAAAGGACAAACTCAAACCAATATAGTGGAAGGAAATAATAAAGATAAGAACAGAAATTACTAAGATCATAATAAGAAAAAATAATAGAAAAAAGTCAATAAAGTTGATCAATAATAGTAGATTTCTATTAAGATTAATTGAGAAAAATAAATAAATATATAATACCCTAATTGCCAACACCAAAATGAGAAAAAGGAAATATCTATAGTTCTTAAAGACATTGCAAGGCTACTAATCAAATATTAGTAATGTAGTTAAGTCAGTAAATTTTATATTTCAAGTAAAAGTGATAAATTCCTTAAAAGACATAAACTGCCATAACTTACTAAGAATCAGAATTAGTATTGCCCTCATATAAGCACAAAGATTTCTCAAGAGAATCTAAAAACTACTAGGAATCGATACCTTTCAGAAATATAACCTCAGAAATCCTTAATAAAATATTAATAAATCAAATCTAGCCATATATAAAGAACATTATATATGATGACCAAATGAGATTTATCACAGGAACACAAGGTTGGTTTAGCATCTTAAAATCAATAAATGAAAATCACCATATCAACACACTTAAGAATAAAAACCATATAACTAACCATATAACAAAAACATTTGACAAAATGTCCCATCCACTCAAACTTAAAATTTTCACCAACACAAGAATAGAAAAGAATATCTATATATTAATACAAAGACTCCTTAAAAAAAAAAACCCTACAGTTAACAACACACTTAACAGCAAAAGACTGAATGAACTTCTACAATGATTAGATAATTTCTGAGGAATCTTCACGTTTTCTATAGCAGCTACGTCATTTTACATTCCCATCAGCAGTGTACAAAGGTTCAAATTTCTCCACATATTTTCCAACACCTATTCCTTTTTTTGATAATGCCATAAAGGTACTTCCATTCATCCTAACAGGTATGAAGTGATATCTCATTTTTGTAGTGATTTGCATTACCCTGATGATTAGTGATATAGAGCATCTTTTTAAATACCTATTGATCAATGTTATGCCTTCTTTAGAGAAAGCCTCAAGTTCTTTGAAGATTTTTAAAAATTAAGTTATTTATTTTTGCTATTGAGTTGTATAATTTCTCAGGTGTTTTAAATATTAAACCCTTATTAGATGTATGGATTGCAAATATTTTTTTTCCATTCTGCATTTTGCCTTTTCACACTTTTTAGTTTGATATAATCCTATTTATCTATTTTTGTTGTTGTTGTTGTTGCTTTGTCCCTATGATGTCATATTTAAAAAATTGCCAAGGCCAATATCATGAAGCTTTTCTGCTATTTTCTTCTATGAGCTATATATTTTCAGATCTTATGTTTAAGACTTTAATCCATTTTGTGGTAATGTTTATGCATGCTGTAAGAAAAAGTTTCAATTTATTATTTTACATGAGAATATCCAGTTTTTCCAACACTTTATTGAATAAACTATTAAAGAGAATCAACATTTTGCTATCCTGAAGCTACCTTTTTGGGATATTGATTCTAAGCTGCTTATTAAGAAATAAAGAAAAACAGAACTTTTGACCCTCTTCCTTTTTCTGCACAAGAAATTCAGATAGAAAAACCTGCATTAGGAAGGGAGCCTGGATTTAATCACCTTAAGAGTCTTCACCATAGCATAGTCATGAGCACACTAAATCTGATAGCTAAATGCTCCCTTATCCCATTGTTTCTGAGTTGCCTAGCAAGAATTTTCTTACCATGTATGTTCTGTTCTTCCTCAATTACCTGTATATCTCCCATTCTCACTTCTGAAATAGAATACTCTGTCCTCCCTTTTTCACCTTTGTCTAAAATAGTCATATATACCCAAAGTTGCCTCACTATCTTGGGACTTTTCATGACTATGTGAATTCCCTATGTACATGTATTAAAATTTTTTTCTCCTGTTTATCTGTCTATGTTAATCTGGTTATTGGCCCAGCTAGAAGGTAGGAGAAAAACATTAATTATTTTTAGCCCCACACTTTCCCCATTGTACATTTTTGGGATGTATTTCTGAGTTCTCTATTCTATTATATTGTTCTATATGCCTGTCTTTATGCCAGAAGCGAATGGTTTTAATTACTATAGCTTTGTAATATATTTTGAAATCAGGAAGCATGATGTGACCTGCTTTGTCTTTTTTTCTCAAGATTGTCTTGGCTATTAAAAGTTCATTGTAACTCCATGTGAGTTTTTTTGTATTTCTGTAAAAAAATGTCATTGGAATTTTGATAGGAATTGTATTGATTATATAGATTGCTTTGTTAGTGTGAACATTCTAACAATACATAGTCTTTTTTAAGTTCTCCATTTGACTTTTTTTAACAAAAGATTTATACTGTTTTGCTATAAGTGTACTTCACTCCTTTTACCCCAATCTTATTTTTATGAATATTTTTTAAAAATCATCATTGCCATATTCATTATGAATAATACTCTTTTGCATTAGAAAATGTTTTATTTAAAACTTTGACTAGAATTCTTTTTTAACATGTTTATCATTAATGATTCAAGATTCTGCCAGATATGCCAATATTTTCAAAAATGAGTTGAAATGCAGCATTTCAGCAGTGCTGCTGCCAACCTAGGAGGTGTGGGGGGAGAACTGGATGATGGGTGGAGACCCTTGAGGTGTAGTCAGTTCCAGACTCACAGGAAGCCTCACTGCCCTATCTCCGTGGAAACCAGTCTAGCACAGGGATGGGGCCCAAGGGAGCCTATATGAGCATCTCTGAAAGATATTTCCCATTAAAAACAACCACTGGTGTCTTCCCTTACCCAAAGCTACTGCCTAGCTTCCCCTCTTCCTCTTCTACCTCCACCAAGATAGACAAAATGGAGTAACTACCAATTGATAAAAGTGACTGAACTCCTTGTTTGGCGGGGGGAAGAAGGCTGTAGAAAATTAGAGTGTCATGATTGTTAGAGGGCTGGATGCCACTCAATTCCAGACATACCCTCTGTTTTTTGGGGGGCAGGCCACTGCTACTGGGGCATGGTAAACGTTGATCAGAATTCTTTTTGTTTAGTATTAAGATCTGACCATTTTTAAAAAATATTTATTAACATATTTTTGTCCATCTTTTTATTTTCAATAAGTATGCTATATTTTAGATAAATATCTCTTTTTAATAGAGAATAATTTTAAAGATACATGCTGATATGGTAATTGTATTTGGTATTAATTTTATTATTTATATTATAATTTCTAGTTTTGTGTAGATTTTTTAAAATTTATTTTTAATTGTGGTAAAGTACAAATTACATAAAAATTCTCCAACTTAACATTATTGTTAGTGTGCAGTTCATTGTTGTTAAGTACATTTGCAGTGTTGTCTTTTACTCATGAGTTTTGTAGAAGTTAATGAATTTTATACTAGATCAAATATTACTTCTACATATTAAAAAAATAAAGTACTGAAAATAGAGATGCAAAAGTTCAATAATTTGTTAAGATCAGACAGGTGGTCAATAATGGCTAAATTGCAGTAGCGTAATTCATAAAAAACAAAAGGTGGAAGCAACCCAAGTGTCTATCAATAGATAATTGCATAAAAAATATGTACAATAGAATATTATTTAGCTGAAAAAAAAGAGGGAAATCCTGTCACACGTTACAACATGGATGGCTTTTGAGACATTACATTCAGTTAAGGAATCTAGACAGGAAAGAACAAATACTGTATAATTCTGCTTACATGACAGGCCTAGAGCAGTAAAATCAAGAGAGACAGAAAGTAGAATGGTGGTTGCCAGGGGCTGGGTGACTTCTTTGTTATTTCTTTCAGTATCAATTATTTTTAATTTTTAACTATGTAATCAACACAGAACTAGTTTCTCAATAATCTTCTAGTGAAAAACTGTTTTAATGGTTAGAAGCTACATATAAGTTTTAGTGTTTGGACTACTCTAGACACTCTGAAACCATGGTGGTTGAGGAGGATTATAAACTAAAGGACATAGCTGCACATAATAACAACATAAATTCTGTTTCCTGGTTGCAGGGCTTAATTTCAGCCAGGGAAATTTATCTGTGATTCTACTATCTATCTTCTGCACATTCAAGTCATTAAAAAAGGAAACAAACTCATAGCCTTTGGATATATCAATTTGATCCGTGATTACCTTCACTTCTTTTAATGAACCATATTTAGCAAAAAAATTTTTAATTTTGGTTTCATTCATCCTAACATAAATCTCACCAACAGAAATAAAGTTTGGCATGATTTTGTCTTCAGGAAAAACATCGCTTTATCTGCTCATAGCTGGTGAGAACTAGGTGCTGAGTTTGGAATCTCAGAATTTGCAACAGAGTTACCTTCCAAATAATTAATTCCATCCTCAGCTGTATTTAATCTACTCTTGATTCTCTCTAATGTATTCTTTAATTCAGTTATTGTTATTTCTGACTGGTGCTTTTTTACATTTTCTGTCTCCTTTTTTATGTTTCCTGACTCTTTGTTGAAGTTCTCATTGAGATTCTTGAGCATTCTTATAACCAGTGTTTGAACTCTGTATCCAGTAGATTGCTTGTCTCCATTTTGTTTAGTTCTTCTGAAGCTTTGTTCTGTCTTTAAAAAAAAAAAAATTGGAAAAATGCTTATTTGCCTCCTCAATTAAGCTGCCTCCTGTGTTTGTGTCTATTTATTAGGTAGAGCTATTATGTTTCCTGGTCTTACTAGAGTGGCCTTATGTAGGTGTTCTGTGGGGCCCAGAGGCACAGTTTCCCTGATCTCCTGAGCTAGGTGCTCCAAGAGTGTCAGTGGAAGAGATTAACCCTTCGGCTCATTGGTTTTGAGGACTGTATGTGACTACAGTTCAAGATTCATTATAGTAGGGCTCTGGTGCCTGTCCAGTCTGTCTTTTGGGTGTGTTGTTGGTGGAGGTGGTAGGGTGGTGCTCTGCTGTGGTCTGTAGCTGGCCAGTGGCTGTGTTGGTTTTGCAGCATCTTGGGAAGGGCTCTGATGCCGGCCAAGCTCAGTTGTTGCCTGTGCTCTGCCCAGGGCAACTAGTATAAACTACAGTGTGATCTGCAGATAGTTGCCACTTGTGCTTGCCACAGGGCCTGACAGTGCCTGGGAAAGGCTAAGCTTCATACTGAGTTTGGCTGCCAGCAGTGCCGGGGTTGGGCTGCTCAGCAAGAAGTGTGGTGCATGCAAAGGCCAGATACTTGTGAACCTTTGAGAGATTTCAGGAGAGTCTCAAGATGAGCCAAGACAGACCATTTGTATGGAAAAGTCACTGGGTGTGGCTTGGTGGATCCAGATGTTGGGTGGGGCAGAGTCTCAGGTTAATCACCAGAGCAGGTCTAATGGTGTTAGCCAGATTGATGGAGACTCAGAGATGGCTCCTGCCTAAGTCCGCACACTGGGAGGCAGGGAGGGCTCAATTAAAGAAACAATAGTATAATAGTATCTGCCAGTACTTTTTTCTGGAAGAAAGCTACTCCTTCAGCCTTCACCCTGAAGCCAGACAACTTAATTCCTCCCCATCTGTCATCGGCACCTTTTGAGCTTCTGCCCCAGCACTGGAGCTCAGAGCAAGTGAGAGTCCATCAGCAAGAAAATCTTTGTGAGCCCTTTAAGAGGAACACCTGGGACTCCAGTTGCCTTCTGTCTCACTCAACCATAATCTTGACTGATTTTCACAGCCAGAAGTTGTGAGGACTTCTCTCCCTAGCACTGGAATCCTGAGCTAGAGAACCCAATGTGGGGCTGGGACCCCTTGCTTCTTAGGGGGAAACTCCACAGCTGAGAGGTCTTTCTCAGTTCTCAACCACCACATGTGGGTGTGGGATCAGTTTCTCAACTTCACTCCATCTATAAGTCTTGAGATGGCTTCTTCAGTGTGTCCTTAGTTACAGAACTTCTGTTATGCTAGACTTCAGGCAATTCTCAATGGTGGTTGTTCTGTAGTTTAGTTATCATTTTAAGGTGGTCAGGGGAGGAGACATGCATAGCATTTACCTATTCCGCCATCTTAACCCAGAAGCCCTACAGATTCTTAAGTTACATTCTATTATTCATTTACTTTGTTATTTTGTGTTATTCTTCTGATATTTAATAAGGTTTATATTTTGTGTTCCAGTGATTATAGTTATAATTACAACATTATATGAAATCCTTAGTTATATAGATGAGGTAATCAGCAAATGATACTATCTACTAAGAATGTAAACAATGACATTGCTGACAGCCAAACTATACTATTCCCAAACAATCCTCAGACAAAAACACACTGCAACCATGTTTGGGACAATAAAGAAATAAGACCATTACACATAGACAAAAGAAAAAAATTTAAATTCCTCCCATAACTAATGTGACTGGTTGTTACTTCATTACCAATGAGAACTTCAGTGGACCTTTATGCTCTCATACCCTAGATTAAATGTATTAAAGTATCCTATCCCCTATTTTTTACAGTATCCAAATAGATTAGACCATACATCCTTCAGAATCATCTACTGCAAACCCATTTCTTATAAGAAACTCAACTCCTCCATCAGTGCTTAGGTATCCTAGTTTTTCTGGTTTATGTTCTCCCCTGTGGCATCAAGCTCATTTAACTTTATATGCAAAAGTAAATTCAATTAATGAAATAAACAAACACACATTTTATATATAAGATGAGCAAAGGGTACTCATAAAAAATAACTCTCATACAAATTTACTTAAACTGTAAATAGATATAAACTTTCTTTAAAAAATTTTTATCTATATAAAACAAAGCTTATAACTATATCTATATTTATATCTAATCTATTCATATATTTATATATGAATATATCAAAAAACTTTGATCCCAACTACACTTACGTAAAAATTTTTCTAAAGAAATAATAATAATATAAAAAATGATTTATATTAAGGGCTGTTCATTAAAGAAGAAATTTTTCATGTATTAAAATGTGGGAAATTTTCTATAAGAGAAATATTATTAATGAGTTGTGATACATCTCTCATGGGAAAATTATTCAATAATTTAAGACAGAAAGTATTTGATAACATGGATATTTCTTTACTATAAAGTTTATACCAAGTACATCATAAAATAATTTAACTTCTGTAAAAGTAATGTATTAAAAAATACATGTATATTTTGCACACAAAAAAAAACCTTGAAAAAATAAGCAAACTATTATTAGTTAACTTAGTGATGGGATCATTATTGTTGATTATTTTTATTTTTTTCTGTGTACTTTTCTGTTTTTTTTTCTTATTTTAAAAACCAAAATTAGTACAGTAATATGAAAAAAATAGAAATGCAATGTAAAAGCAGATTTTATCATATTCACTATATTATTGATTACTATGCCCTAAAATCTGTGCCAGACTCTCAATATTACCCCATTGACCGATAATGGCTTATCATAATTACCTGACCTATTTGAAATTCTTTGCCAATAGGCAAAGTGAAATGTTTACTAATAGCTTGTTTTCAGTTGGTTATTTAGACTGTTAGTCACTCTTTTTGTACATTTCTCCAGAGTTAGCACTAGAGTAATTATTGCCAAATTATATCAAATAAGCTCATGTTTATCCACTTCTGAGTCTCCATTATGTTCATTTTCCATAAAGCATCACAACATCATTAATATTTTTATATTTTATACCTTAGATGTTAAATATCTCTACTAAAAAAAATTTATATTTTCAAAAATATATAACCCATTAATTTGATATGTTCATGAACTGACATGAAAAACAAAGTTGTCATCTCATTGGTGCTTAAAAAAGTCACAGATGGCTTCTAAAACAGTACTGTGTTGTCACTTGGGAATTCCATTGTTTAGATCATTTTCATGAATAATGAAAAATAAATCTGTGATGCCAGTAATTATAATAACCCATATCTGGCTTTAAAACAGAAAACAATGACTCCAATTCCCTAAAAGAATATAAACTAACTAGTGTGATAGAAATGCCCTCATCTTTTTTTAAACCCTAAAGAAAGTAGCAATTTTGTGTAATGCATTTAACAAATTGTTCTACATAACTCGTTCTCTTCAGATGTCCTAATTTATATTCACTTCACAGCTTCTGAAATTTACATATGTGATGAAGAATTATTTGGAGAAACTTAAGAATCTTAACAATCATGTTTGCAAATTTCACTTATATTACCAGGGGAAAAAGTTATTTGTAATTGTGCAAAACTATAGGACTAAATATTTGCAAGATACTCAATCTGCAACAGAATAGTTGTATCTTTACAGGAGGAGCTCCTTCATGAGCTTTTCTCTAAATTCTGGTTTTAGTTTAGGTAGCAAGATGAAACAATGTGTTGCAATTCAAATACGCCTTCAACTCAGGAACTTAATTAAATTTCATTCTATATTATAAAGACTAGTTTACAATCTGAAATAAAACTTATCATAAACCACAAAAAAAAGATTTTTAAGTGAAAATTGTAATATCCATAAAGAATAAACCATTAAGTGAAGAATGTCATTTTAGTAACCTTATATTGTAAATACATAAAAAGTAGTGAAGAGAAAGCCATCCACGAAAATGATATGGTATGATTTAGAATTGAAATAATTCTCTGATAATTTACATATGTAAAACTGTTATACCAGACTATTTTTTAAAATTAACCTCTATTTCAAAAATAGGTAATGAAAGGGAAACTTCACTACAATTCAACAGTCCACATTTAATCACTCATGACTTTGTAGTCTGAGATAATTGATATATCTGAGCCTAAGTTTTTCTACTTGGAAAATTAAAGTGTTTCACTGGATACCTCTGTCTCTTCATGTATTCTGTTTTTGTGATTTGAAGTCTTATCTCTAATGAATTATTCAATTCCTTGCAAAAAAAACCCTATTTTTATATTCCCTCTGTATACCTAAAATTATTTATCCACTGCTGTAGATGCATTCTAGGCTCTCTGAAATTGTCTGTAAAATCTAAATTTTTGTATTCAAAGATTTAAGCAACTGAAAACAGAAAATAACCCGTCATGCCTGAAAGTAAGAATAAAATATCATTATTAAATCAATAGTGACTGCTCAATTCATTTTTGACATTTATTTTTGAGGAGCTAACTTCATAACTAGAGAATCTGTAAAACTAGTGAGAGAATTATAATAATTTTATCTGTAAATTCAGCATTTCAATAAATATTTTATATTTGCAATGTTTTCTATTCTATGGCACACACAGTAAGCAGAGGAAAATGAACTGTCAAAGTTTGTGGACAAATGTATGCTTGAAATTTAGATTCATTATTTTTGGTATACAACCTCGTCTAGACTTTTTCCTTTTTTTTTTTTTTTAGATTTCTTCAGTAAAATGCATACAGTAATGCCTATATCATAATAGATGGAAGGTTTTTAAAAAATTTTAGATTCATATTATAGCTGTTGACTTACGCTAGGCCCTAAATAAATTCTAGGTTTTTTTTACTATAATTATACATTTTTTTTATGTTTTAATTCCTTCTATCATTTGATACACTTAATTTTATAGAATATTTTAAATTCCTTAAAACTGAGAATAATATTTTATTTGCTTTCACCCTTTTGCTCAGATATTAAGCACTAACGAAAAAGTTGATGAAAATAAATTTCAGAAAATCATATCCTAGTGCATCATCATTCTTAGCGCTAGAGAAAATACTATGACAAATGTTAATTATACCTCAGTAAAGTTGGAAAAATAATTTTAAAAACTGAAAAATGTTAAACCAAAAGTAAAAAAAGGTATATGGTTCCTTTCTAAAAAAAATGCAGTTGATTAGTTCATTATTTATTAATCAAATAGTTAATCAAATGTGATTATGCCATCAGTCATCTTAGCACATAATTTTTATGGTAGAACAATTCAGAAAAAAATAGCTTTGGTTACTGTTTCACGCCAACTTGCAAAGGTTATCTTCATTTATTCATATGTGAAATGTGCACAGTAATATTAATCCAGAGATATACTTTGAAGGTTAAATGAGCTAATGTTTATGAAATACCAGACACATCTCTGAGATTTCAGCTTCCTCTTCCACAGCAATGCTAAGGGCTAAAATATTTGTCTCCTGATCCTACTTGTAAAATTTACCAAAACACATATATGCAATATATAAATAATTATTTAAAGTCAATTCTTGGGGAGAGTTCTTATTTGTGACTTTTCAAAAAAAGTAGTAAAAGTTTTAGCAGCAAGGTGTAATAATAGGATTTTTCACACCTGTAAAAAGCCAAGAAGTAATGTTATCAGTAAAAATAATAGCTAATGTTTATAAATTGTTCACTTCGTAGCAAGAACTATTCTAAGCATTTTACATGTTATAATTAATTTAATCTTTACAACAGTGCCATGAGGTACTTTTTAATATTTCTATTTCAACAGGTAAGTTAAACTAGACACTGGTTAGGTGGTGACAGCTGGTTCACACTCAGACATTCTGAGTCTGTGCTCATAACCACTACGCTATATTGTCTAACTAAAGAGAGCAAAGAAGATCAGACAGAAACAAGGCCTTTTGGGTTACATGCAAAAAAGATTTTCAATCTGAAAAACAGAAGTGTAGAAATATATAACTAGAATTTGTAAAATTATAAAATCTAGTAAGAAATGAAAACCAACAAAGTTCCCACTCCATCATAGAGGAATTTCTACTTGAATCACGCAATTCTTAGTGTTTGAGGACATGAAGCATTTCATAGCTCTGGATAAAAATGTCTGCTTTTTGGATACTAAATTATTTCTAATCCTGAGAGTAATGAGAAACAACATTCTTGGATACTAATGAAAATTTCTCATGGAACCCTTTATTAGAAACGGTTCTTTTTATCTTTTGCAACTAAATTATGTAATGGTAGCAATCAAATGAGCAAATAAACAGTGTTAATACATTCTTAATTTTAAAGGGACTAAATCAATTTGCTACTACTAATTCTAGAATGTTTTTTGTTTAATCATTTGTGATATGGAATTTGAAACATATAGATGTTATCTCAAATGCACTGCAGTGATACTCATGGTATACCATTTTTTTTAAAGTTTTTTTTGTTTGTTTGTTTGTTTTTTAGGTGATGCAACCCTTGGTTGACCTCATAGAATGCAAAGACCTTGTCAGTTTACAATCCTTTACATTTTTAAAATTTTTTACTCCTACAGCACCTGGTCTTCCTAGGTGGTCTCCCATCCAAGTACTAATAAGGCCCAACCCTGCTTAGCTTTCAAGATCAGATGAGATCGGATTTGTTCAGGGTAGCATGGCTGTAGTCTCATGGTATACCATTTGAATGTATCTTCTTCTCTAAGTAGAAGAAAGTAGGTACTTGGTATTTCTGGAACAGACGGAGAACACTTAAAGTGCCACGCTGCCTGCCACTGTCAGGTGTGTGAGGAGAAGGCAAATCCAGCCTTCATGTATTACAACAATCATATCACAAAGGTTTTGCTTGAAATTAATTATTGAAGCTCTAACCTCCAATGTGCTGGTATTGAGCCCAAACAGTAATTTGGGTGAAATGAGTTCATAATTGTGGGGTTCTCATGATGGGATTAGTGGTTTTATAAGAAGAGATATTATTATTTCTGTTGTTTCACCAACCCAGTTTGTGGTATCTTGTTATAGCAGCCAGAGCAGATTAATACAGGTTTAAGTTTGAAACTGAGGGGAGTCAATGGAAATGCTGATTTAGGAAAGCTGGGATAAATTAGTCCTCAATAAATAGTCCGTTGAAAACAGAAGCTAGGCTTAAAAGATAGGAGATGCAGACCAAAGCTAAACAATTTTAGGGGCTCTGTCAAATGTACCACGGATTCAGAAAGTGTTTAGGTTACAAACATAATGTTCCCAAAAGCCAGGATCTGAATAGAATCTGTTGGAACACAACTCAAATGATATCCTGTATCAGACTTCTAGCTGCAAGAGGTCTGCTTTCATTCAATAACCCTGCTCCCAACAGTTCTGGGTTTCTACTACTGAAGGAGGCTAGAGAAAATAAGGATTCCCTGAGATTCTCCCTGGGCCAGAAGTCTTTACTTAGTTATCTCAAACAGAACTTTTCCCAAAGTAAACATTTTAATTAATTATTTATATTTAGTATACAGCCTCTTTTAGGTAACACACAAATCAAAACCTCAGTTACCACTGGAAAGAGTTTTGAAAAATTATCATCAGGTAAAACTTTTTGATAGATCACTAACTAATAGAGCCTGATAGCTTTACATGCTACAGATTGTCAATGCTTTCAAAATAATTGCAAATGGGGTAAAAGCTTGGGCAAATAACAGTGATTTCCCCACATGCAAAATATTTCAATGCATTTTAAACCTTCTACCAGCTTGAAAATATCCATTTAAGAATATCAATGGATAGATCTTTGGAATCACTTTGAGTCACTGAGAATTATGCTAAAAAATTTAAGGAATGTTCTCAAGTTTCAAACACAATGGCCTGAAAACAGAGCCTACATCCTTATTTTTATTTAGAATGTTATCTTGAAGCAAAATGAAACACTTAGAATTTATCTAATATATACATTTATGTATTTTATCATAAATTCTAAGAAATTCATTAGCATAAGTATGCCACAGAGATAAATGTCTTACCAGAAGAGTTGCATTTAACATTGTAAAATACGATTACATTATTCTCCAGAGTCAATCAGTAAACTAGTGACTGCTCTTTCCCATGCTGTTTGATTTAAAATGTGAATTATAATAGTACACAAGGTTTCACAGGTATGACAATCATTATTGCTAAGATGTTAAGCGTTCCCAAATTTATCTATAAATTTAATGCAAAAAATATTTTGTAGAAATTGACAAATTTCATATTGAATTTTTTTAATGTAGACTTGAGTTAAGTAAAGATTCTTAGCTGTAATACCAAAAGCTCAATCCATAAAGGAACAAATTGATAAACTGGACTTCTTCAAAATAAGAAATTCTGTTCTTCAAAAGACACTATTAGTAGAATGACAAACAAGTCACACACTGGGGGAAAATATTTGCAAATCATGTACTTGATAAAAATATTTACATCTAGAACATATAAGTAACATTTAGATCTCAATAAAAAAAACAAACAAACAAAAGCCATTTAAAATTAGACCCCCAAAAAACTAAACAGATACTTTATCAGAGAAGATGCAGGATGGAAAATAAGCACTTGAATGGATATTTGATGTCATTTTCTATTAGGGAAATACTAGTTAAAACCACAACTAGATTCAATTAGATAGTTATTAAAATGTCTAAAACTGAAGACTGACCACACCAAATGTTGGTAGGAATGTAGAATATGAAGACGTTCCATGTGCTGTTTTCTGAAAACTTATCTATTCTCCTACCACATGACCCAGCCATTCCACAACTACATATTTAAGCAAATAAATAAAAACAATTTTCTGTACAAAGATTTGTATACAAATGTTCACAGCAGCTCTATTTAAAATAGTCAAAAACTGGAGACTCAAATGTTCATTAACAGGTGCATGGACAAACTAATGATATATTCATACAATAAATTTCTTCTCAGAAACATAAAAATGAACTATTAATACTTGTAATGACATAGATGAATCTCAAAACATTATGCTAAATGAAAGAAACCAGACAAAAAAATGCATTCTGTATGACTCCATGCATATAAAATTTTGAATATGCAAAAGAATCTACCATGACAAAAAACATATCAATGGTTTTCTAGGGATTCCAAAGAGACATGAGAAATCTTTGAGTTTGTTATTTGTTGGGAGCCATTCTTGCTGAGTGCCCTACAGACAGGGTTAAAGTTGCCTGCAGCTGGCAGTGTCTTGCTTTGCTATTTATTCATTTTTTAAATTTATTTTTATTTTTTGTTCAAGACTTAACTTTGAGACAGTTTTAGTTTATAGATATTGCAGATCCATGTTTAAAACATTTAGCCCCAGACAGAGACAAAAAGAAAAGTTGGTATTTTCTGTGATTTTATTTCTCTAAATCATAAATCAGTGAAGTATGGCCTGTAATCAGCTCAAAACTGCTTACCATTTATTCTTGCAAGTAGTTTTATTGAAACACAAACATTCCCATTTATTTGTGTAATATCTCTGGTTACTTTTGCACTTCAATAGCAGAGTTGTATATTTAGAATAGACACTGGGCTATATGGTCTACAAAGTTAAAAATAGTTACTATTTAGGTCCTTACAGAAAAATCTTGTCAACTCCTGATCTAGAATATAATACATTTGCATTATGCATTGGAATAAGAATATTGAAAAAGTAGTGTTGAAATAGGAACTTCATTACTCTATAAAACATTTTCTCCCAACTTATTGGTGAAAAGTCCAACTTTCACAATAACACAAAAACCCTTCTTTGAATGGTATGATAGCTACCCTGGAAGCCAATTACAGCAGTGCTTTCAAATTTACTTAACCCGGCTTCTAGAGCAAGTTGGGACTTTGTAAATGTTCTGCATCTAAGCATAGCTTGTTTAGTCACCTAAATCTTTGCCTCTCTAAATTTGAGGCTACTTTTTGCATTTCTGGTAAAATATCCTCTAATTTTTTATATATATATTGGCTCGAGAACAGCTCAGATTTCCTCCAACGAGCTCTACTTTCATTCTATCTTAATTATATTAAAAAATTTTACCCTAATAATGTACACTTATCCAATTTCTAGCCCAGATACAGGTATTGCTTATTTTATGTACAGTAACTTAGTCCTGTAGACTATTGCTTAAATTAAATAAGTAATTTTGCATAGCTCATGAACATTTTATTATGAGGACTATGCAACAATATTTAGTTTTATTATATTCTTGTTTTGGTCTAATTTTTTTTTAGTTTCTATGAAAAATTATTGATTATAGAAAGTAAAGGGTAGAATGAATAGCTGGGTTTATATTTAACTTGTTCAGGGTACATTTTAAAGTCTTTGTTTTCTGGTTTTCTTTTTATCTGTCTAAATCTTTATTCCAAATATCATCAGAGTACTCCTCTTCTCCCATATTCCACATTCAGAGCTCCTATGTCAACTACTTGGAGAATATAGATTAGTTCACTATTTTATCCCGAGGGCACTTAAAACCCAGAAATATGTTTTGAAGTTGGAATGTTCCAATTTCAACTTCATTGAAGATATGGAGAAATAAGAATTTTTATGATAACTGCTTAGATATATTTCCACATAAAATACATGATTAACCATTGAAAATAAAAATTTAACCACTGTGGCTAAAAAATGAGTAAGATTTACTGAGGTCAATATACTAGCATGTCTCAAATAGAAACTTTCCCATGTATAAAAGGAACATCATATTTACCTCATAAGGATTTTAAGCTAAGTGATTGGGAGAAACTGGAACCATGAAAGAGAAGTGGGGACTTACAGCAACCAGAGCTCCTAACTTAACAAAAGGCCATGGATCCTATGACTCCATCGAGACTTTCATATACAAGGAATGTCACACCTGCATGTTGCCCCAAGTGACACATAGGTGCCTCCAAACATACCACATCCCTCACCTATCCCCTCTCCCATGGCAAGATTCCTGAAGGTGCCCCTATGGAGCAATATTAAACTAGAAATAAATAATAGGTTGAAATTTTACAATTTGTGAAAACTGAGCAGCACACCACTGAACCAATGAGTCAAAGGAGAAGTCAAATGAAAATCAGAAAGTATCTTGAGACAAGTATAATGAAAATAGCATATGAAAACTTATGGGATGCAGAAAAAGCAGATAAAGAAAAGTTTATAGTAATAAATGTCTACATTAAGAAAAAAGAAAGATCTCAATTAAACAACCTAATGTTATGCCTCAAGGAACTAAAAAAAAGAACACACTATACCCAAATTTAGCAGAAGGAAGAAAATAACTAGTATCAAAACAAAAATAAAATAGAGGCCAGAAAAGAATAAAAAAGATTTTTTAAAAACTGATATTTAGTTTTTTGAAGAGAAAAATTGACATACTTTCAGCTAGACTAAGTGGGGGAGGGGGAGGGGGCGGAGAAGACAAGTAAAATTAGATATGAAAAAGGAGGCATTACAAGTGATAGCCCAGAAACACAAGAGGTAATAAGAGATTGCTATGAACAAATATACACCAAAAATTTGGATAACCTAGAGGAAATGGTAAATACCTAGAATTATATAACCTTCTAAGAGTGTATTGTGAATAAATAGAAAACTTGAACAGACCAAGAACTAGTAAGATTTCATTAGTACTCAAAAAATCTCCCAAAAAAAGAAAAGCTCAGAACGAGATGACTTAATCAGTGAACTCTATAAAACTTTTAAAAATAATAATAATAATAATTCCAAGTCTTCTCAAGCACTTACAGAAATTTAAAAAAGCAATTCCAAATTCTTATTTCAAGGACAGCATTACCATGATACCAATGTCAGACAAGAACACTACTAAAAAAGAAAATTACAGGGCAATATCCTTGATGAACATAAATATAAAAAATCCTCAATAAAATACTAGCAACCCAAATTTAACAGCACATTAAAGGGATCACACACCATGATCAATTAGGATTTATGCCTGGGATACAGTGATATTTTAGCATATGCAAATAAATAAGTATTATATACCACATTAACAGAATGCAAGATAAAATATGATATAATTATTTTAACAGATGCAGAACAAGCACTTAACAAAATTCAACATCTTTTCATAATAAACATTCTCAACAAATTAGGGACAAAATAAATGTACCTCATAACAATGAAGGCCATATGTGACAAGTCCACAACTAACAACATATTCAATGGAGAAAAGCTGGAAGGTCTTTCCTCTAAGATCAGAAAGAAGGCAAGGGTGTTCATTCTCACTTTTTCTATTCAACATAATATTAGAAGTACTAGCTTGAGCAATTAGGCAAGAAAAAGAAAAATAAGACATTCAAGTCAGAAAGAACTAAAATTGTCTCTGTAGATGACATAAGTTATACAGAGAAAATTCCAAGATTCTATTTAAAAAAACTGTTAGAACTAATAAACAATTTCAGCAAAGCCATAAAAATTCAAAATCAACATACAACAATCAGTTGCATTTCTATACACAGACAATGAAATATACATAAAAGAAATTAAGTGAACAATTTCATTTACAGTAGCATCTGATAGAATAAAATACTTAAGAGTAAACTTAATTAAGGAGGCAAAATATCTCTATAAAATATTTCTTTAAAATTATAAAAGCCATGGATAAATGGAAAGATACTTTATGTTCATAGATTGGAAGATTTAATTTTGTTATATATTCACAATATCCGAGGCAATCCACATATTAAAAGCAATTCTTATCAAAATTTCAGAGGCATTTCTCACAGAAACAGAAAAATATAATAATTTTAAAATTTGTATAAAATCATAAACAACCTAAATAGCTAAAACAATTTTTAGCAAGAAGAACAAAGATAAAGACATAAAATTTCTTAATTTTGTTTGTATTACAAAGCTACAGTACTTAAGACAGTATGGCACTAGCATAAAAACCAGCATATAGATCAGCAGAATTGAATAGACAACCCAGAAATAAATCTGTGCATATATAGTCAATTAATCTCTGACAAAGTCACCAAGAATAAAAAATGGGGAATAAATAGTCTGCACAATAAATGATGCTAGAAAAACTGGATATCCACATGCAAAAGAATGACATTAGAATCTTATCTTACTCCATACACAAAAATCAACTCAAAGTCAATTAAATACTTAAGACCTGAAACTGTAAGGCAACAAAAGTAAAAATGAGTAAGTAAAACTATATTAAACTAAAAGTTTATACACAACAACAACAAAAAACAATCAACAGGATTAAAAGGCAACCTATTGAGTGGGAGAAAATATTTCCAATCATATATCTGATGAGGGCTTAATATTAAAAATATATAAGAAACTTCTACAATCCAATATGATAAAAATAAATAACTTAATTAAAAATAGGAAATATCCCTGAAGAGATTCTTTTTTTCAGTAAAAACATGCAAATGGCCAACAGGTATCTGAAAAGATGCTTAACATTAATCATTGAAAAATGCAAATCAAAACCACAATGAAATATCACCTTACATATGCTGGGAGGCTATTATTTTTTTAAAAAGTGAAAAGATAAGTGTTGGTGAAGGTATGGAGAAAAGGTAGCTCTTGTACAATATTGTTGGGAATATAAATTGGTAGAATATTTATGGAAAAAAATTTGGTAGTTCCTCAAACAATTAAAACCAACACTACCATATAATCCAGCAATTTCACTTCTGGGTATATAACTAAGGAAAGCTTCATGTTTATTGTGGCATTATTTACAATAGCCAATATATGGAAACACTATAACCGTCTTTCAACAGATATATGAATAAGAAAAATATAACATTGATATGTATTTTTATTAAGCCATAAAAAGAAGAAAATCCTGCCATTTGCTACAACATGGATAAATCTATTAGGTATTATGCTAGTAAAATTAGCCAGATGACAGTAAGGGAAATACTGTGTGATTGCGTTTGTATGTGATAAATATAAAGATTTATATTTATATTTATATAAAGAGATCTGTGATTATATTTAGGACCCACTCAGATAATCCAGGATAACTCCATACCCCAATTTAAAATATGAATTTATGGAAACAGAGAGTAGAATGGTGATTAGTAGGGAATTGGGGTGGAGAAACTGAGAAGACTGATTAAAATGTACAAACTTTTTATTATAAGATTAATAAGTTCTGGAGACCTAGCATGGTGAATATAGTTAATAAGTTATTATATCCTTGAAATTTATGAAGGGTTGTTCTTAAAATTTTGCCACAAAAAAGGTAAATATGTGAGATGATGATATGTTAATTAGCTTGTTTATAGTAATTATTTCACAATTAAACATAAATCAAAACATTGTTTGTACACCTTAAATATATAACATTTTTTATTTGTCAATCATACCTCAATAAATCTGAAAAGACAAAATCTAAACTACTTAAGAGAGAAAAAAAGAAAAAAAGAAAGAAGTGTAAGAAGAAAAACCATGATATGGTTGGTAATTAGAAACAGTCATGAAAGAGGTGGCATGGCATCTTTAGGAGACTAGGATGAATTCTTTAAGCCAGAGTTGCACGCTGCAATGTCTTTGGAGACCAGAGCAGAAATTTGATTCTGTGAAGTAAGCAGTCATAATCAGTATTCAGTAGCAGAAACTGTGAAAGTTAGAAACTTAGTTCATTGCTTGCCAAAATTTCTCCTAGTTCAGATGAGTTTAAAACCCAGAACTAGCCAACAGAATTCTCCTTTGGCCAGATTTGCTCAAAGGGCAACAGATTATATTCCTTGCATGGGGCTCTAGATAGCTACTGAAGAATGCTAACGATGTCATCACACTAGCATGATGATCTGAAGAAGTATGAATTTCCATGATCACTGTTTTGTCATTTTAGCAAGTTATTCTGGGAAGGTGAAGGAATGAGACGAACCAGGCATAGGATGATAGCCAACAAATCATAATATCCTTCCTCTTTCTCACCCTTTCTGCCTATCTGAACTATTGAAAGGAGAAATCAGAAAAAGGGGAGATTCATACTGATGCTAAGAATAGTAGTAGTTTTCCAGTATTGCTGTAATAAATTACTATAAACTTTATGGCTTAAAACAACAGAAATTTAATCTTTCACAGTTCTGGAGGACAGAAATCTGAAATTAGTCTCACTGAGTAGAAACCAAAGTCGTGGCAGAGATGTGCACCCTCAGATGCTCTAAGAGAGAATCTGTTCCTTGCATTTTTTAGTTTTTGATGGCTGTCGGCATCCCTTAGCTCATAACCACATCACTCAAATACATGTCTCTGTGGTCACTTTTCTTATCCTCTTCTACTTGTCATGTCTCTCTCTAACTCCCTCTTATAAAGATATCTGTGGTTGCATTTAGGACCACTCAGATAATCCAGAATAATCTCTCCATCCTAAATCTTTACTTAATCATACTTTATATGATATATGATATAGTTTTCAGGAGTTAAGTCATGGATATCTTCTGGGAGGCTAGTGTTGAGTGCACCACAGTAAGAAATAGTTTTTTAGGCAAGTTGTCTCTGGTTCACTCAGGGTTCTTCAGAGAAATAGAACCACGAAAGATTATATACATATAATATAAATGGAGCCACTTTAAAATGGAGCCGGAGCTGCCACACCAGAGGAACTGCCATGCACCTCTTATGCCTCAAATCTGTTTGCAAAGATAATAAGGAAGCAATTATTATGACTACTAGATTAAAAATTTAAAACATTGCTTAGAATTAACAATGACTATGTTATATTATCTGCACCAAAAGAAATGCCTTCCTTCTATTGGTGTAATTGTTTCCCTTCCCCTTCTCATAAATACTCACTGCATTTGTCTCTTAATCAGGACATCATTTAGGCTTCTATCTGATTTAATGATTTCCAAATAGCTATCCTTATAGACCTCAATAAAAGTGTGTTGCTTTTCACTTTAAAAGGGCTTTCATTTTTAGGTTAGCTATATATCTAATTTCTATATGAGAATATGTACTTACTATAAGGAATTGGATGATACACTCATGGAGGCTGAGAAGTCCCAAAATCTGTAGTCAAAAACCTATAGACACAGGAGAAATGATGGTGTAACTAAACTCAGTTCAAAGCCAAAGCATAAACATCCTGGATCAACAACTGCTGCGTGGACATATATGGACTTCACTTCCTCCTTACCGTGGCAACTAGAGCATTTGCATTCTTCTTGAAAGGATCTAATCCATTTCAACAACTAGCAATCTTCATTTATATAATGGGTTTAATTAATCCCAACTGACCTGGCCAATAGCCTTCATTTACATAGAGGACCTAAATGAAAACATCTCCTGTAGTTTTTGCCTTTATAAACTCTGCCTTTATTCCCTTATGAACACAATTGAGGTTGCTATTTGAAAATGTGCTTCATAAATTGCAATCTCTCTTTCGTTCAAATAAATGTTTTTATTTTTTATTACATCCTAAACATTTTTGGGTTAACACAGTCAACTGATTCAAATGTTAATATCATCCAGAAACATCTTCACATGCACACCCAGAATAACGTTTAACCAGATACCTGCGCATCTCAAGGCTCAGTCAGGTTAACACATATTAACCATTCAGGAGTCTAAGTTGTTACTGTAGAGACTGGAACTACCAGTTATAAACTAAATTATTGTTAGGTTGCTATGTACCACCTCATGATTTGAAACATTGTTATCAACGACCTTCAATGACTATAATGATAAGATAAGAATAGCCGAGAAGAGGAGTACACCATGTGTAATATAACATATCATAGCAAAACAGGTGCCATGCATTATTTGTCTTTAACACCAGACCCAAACTAGGACTCATGGAAAAAGCTAGAAATACCAGTTTGGAAATAAAATTTAAATATTCACAGTAGAACTCAATCACCAAATCTTTTCCTTACCCTATCCTTGCCAACAAATCCCTTATTCTCCTCTCACTGCTGACTACTACTTTCTGTACTACTATATTGTCCTACTAATCTGATAAAAACTCCAAAAATTTGTAAAGAATCTTTTCTTCTACTTCTTAGCTTTATTATAAAATGTGTATGTCTTTGAAGATAGCAGTTTATAGTAATCTAACATAATATTTTTTCAATATTCAACTTAAATATTATTTTATGATGGAACAAATACTATAGTTGCCTATAAACATTCTTATATAATAAAACGTTCAAGGTTATTTGACCAATGATAATTTACGTCACCTTATTGTGATGTTTCCAGGGCCTGGTTGAAAACTGCAACATATGGAGCAATAAGTAAATAAACCATCTGCTGGTTTCCCCTCACACAGTGGTGACAAGAGGTCTAACTCTGTAGGACAATTATCAGAGCTCCCTTAGGTTCTACCCAGTCTTTGAGAGCTCTGAGAACTCAAACTGTTTTGTATTCATACATGGAATAGCTTCTGCTATTCACTACTATTTCAGAAATACTGTAGTTGGCAGTTTTACTAAACAATGGGGAAAACAGCAAGGGCTAAAGAATTGTAGAACCCATGTGATTTATAGAGGGATTTATAGAAAGCTGTAAGGTAAAATTATAAGAAAAATAAAAGAAGTATTTTGAAGCAATCTTTTTGCTAACAGTTTATGAAAAGTTTAGTATTGCAGCTGTCCAGGATGCCTAATTATTTCAGTCTCTGTGGATTTACAAAACCTACATGCAATAGAGACAGAAAGCAAGTGGAAAGACAATAAAAACAAGTATTATTTTTATTCCAGATATATAACAGAAACCTTGCCTTATGAAGAATTACACAAATCCAATAAAGAATAGAAAACAGAAAACTCTAGTTTTAGTATTAATAAACCATCTTAATAAATAAGAATGTATAAAATTAAATAAATACCTTACTACTCATAATAATAAAAGACAGATGCAGAATAAAATATGAAAGAGGAATTGAAATTTGTACATCATGAAGATTTAGGAATCATCATCTGCCATGGCTGCATATTAAAAGTTGATGATATGTATTTTATTACAACAGAGAGAATATATATAGTCATTCTTATCAATTAGTTTAAAATAATTTCTGGAAGCACAAATATAGTGATGTCAAAATATTAAAGAAATATATAATTACATGATGAATATGGCTTTCTTAAATAGAATATTTTTATATTCTAAACTATTTAAATGTGTTATTGTCAATGTATTTATGTTTAGTGATTTCACAATAAAGATTTCTGAAATTATTTAACAAGTAATAGTTTTCCAATAAAGTGAAATAACTACTATTTATATTGAATGTGCTTCTGACATGAATGTGATAAAGATTTTTTTATATTATCAGGAAAAAAATGATCTCCCATTGTTTTTTAATCATCTTCTTATAGATCTTCCAGAACTGCTTCTATATTATGACATATCCAAACTTTTTTTAAAAGTTAATTGCAGCAAAAACATCACCACAATGAAAAAGAGATATTAACAGTATGAAGGGAGGAGTTTCCCCTTTTGATTAAGATATAGAATGTCATGATAACTCCAGCTGAAATAAGCCACTAGATAAAACAAAAAAATCATTCTTTGTCATAAAGCCAGTGGCAAGATGTAGACTCAAAGAAAACTGAAAGAACTAAACTCTAGAGGTATGAGTCCTTTCTCTAGAGCTAAACCTTGGGGACACTTTCATATTTGGGAGTAGTTGCTGAGATTGAGTAGACGTAAACAGAACAAGCCATGAGAGGACAGTGTCTCAGAAGAGGAGAAAAGAGCCAATTGCTTGACACACCTGTGGGCTAGTCTGTCAGGTCTGAAACTGGAAGAATTTAAAAGGCAGAGATGACTGGCTAAAGAAGTTATGGTACATATATACAATGGAATATTACTCAGTCATACGAGGAGATGAAACACTGCCATTTGCAACAACATGGATGGACCTTGAAATAATTATACTAAGCAAAATAAACCAGACAGAAAAATTTCAAAATCATATGATATCACTTATATGTGTAATATAAACCTAAAAGCACTAAATGAACAGGACAAACAGAGACTGATGGACATGGACAATGGACTATTGGTTATCAGAGGGCGGGGGGAAGGCAAATGAGGGGAAATTGTGAAATACTTATAAATACTGATTTTATTTTAAAAATGGCTATTAAACATCATATTATAAAAAAATAAAGAAAAAAGATAAGAAAGAGAGAGAGAGAGCGAGAGAGAGAGAGAGAGAGAGAGAGAAAGAAAGAAAGAAAGAAACAAACAAACAAACAAACAAACAAACAAACAAACAAATAAAAAAAAAAGAAAGAAACAAAGAAAGGGCAGAGATGAATTTCTTTGATGAGTAATTATTTTCCATGGGAATTTGTAGTTAACGGAGGCTGAGGGAAAGCTAAAAAGCAGAGAAGACTCCCAGTTCCAAAGTGTCTGTATATCTGACAGACAGTATGAGGCTTAGCAGACTTGGTTTCTCGTACTTTTGGGATCCAGCCAACCTTGAGGTACTTGGTCTAAGGGCTCATCTGGAAGGACAGAAACTCTAAATTCACCTTCAAAGAATATAAAGTCAAAAGAGAACTGAATTATGGAAGCTCTAATCAAATCTCCAGCTAAGTCAACTTCTGATAAGATCAATGATACCAGCCCTTTGGCTGAGTGGAATATGGGAATTTGAGCTGAGAAACAGAAATCTTAGAATTTCAGAGGTAAAATGTCAAATCCCTTCTGGGAGAACAGTTGCCCCTTTGACTGAGTAGTGCAAATTCCTTAAAACACAAAATGTACCAGTCGGGAAAAATAAAAAATAAAAATAAAAAAAAATAGAAAAACTGAGTAGTCCTATATCTGCTTAAAAAATTAAATTTATAGCAATATTAATTTTGTGATGTTCCACAAAGAAATTTTCAGGCACAAATGTATTCACTGATTAATTCTATTAAACTTTTATGTATAAATTACACCAACCTTAAACAAACTCTTTCAGAAAATAGAGGAAACTCATCTCAACTCATTTTATGATACCAAAATTATACAAAGTCATCACAAAAAAAGAAATGACATATAATTAATGTAAGTGAAATCATATGGTATTTGTCCTCTGTCTGACTTATTTCACATAGCATCCATGTTGTTGCAAGTGGCAAGATTTCATTCTTTTGTATGACTGAGTAATGTTTCATTATGTGTGTGTATATACATCTACATATTCTTTATCCATTCATCTGTTAAAGGACACTTAGGTATCTTCCATATCTTGGCTATTATAAGTAATGCTGTGAAAAACATAGGGGGCCACATCTTTTTTTTTGAATAATATTTTTGTTTTATCCAGTAAGATACAGGGAAGTAGAATTACTGGACTATATAGTAGTTGTATTTTTAATTTTTTGAGGAACCCCTGTACTGTTTTCCATAGTACCTACACCAATTTGCGATGCCACCAATAGTGTACTTATATATGGAATCTAAAAGACATATAAAATAAAACAGAAATAGACTTAGATATACAAAACAAACTGATTGTTGCCAGAAGGGAAGGAAGTGTGGAAAAGTACAAAAAAGATGAAGAGAAATGAGGTACAAATTTTCAGTTATAAAATAAGTCATGGAAAAATAATGTACAGCATACAGAATATATTCAAAGATATTATAAAAAGCTTGTACAGTGTCAGATGGTTACTAGACTTATGGTGATGATCACTTAGATATATAAATGTTGAATAACTATGTTGTATTCCTGAAACCAATGTAAATTTTATGTTAATTATATTTTAATTAAAAAAAGGAAATTACAGAACTTTGTTTAATGTTATTGCTGTCTTGAAATTCTTACTTTATATTCAGCCTCACTTAATTGTAAAAACTAAATGCTTTCTTCCTAAGATCAAAAAAATGGTCAGAATGCCTACCCTAAGAAAACTATTTTTTTAAATTAATAGAATTATTAAGTGAATTTATAAATCTGGAAGATAAAAGGTCAATATTCAAAAATAATTGTATTTCTACATACTAGCAATAAACAATATAAAAATTTTTAAATCACTATTTAAATTAGTATTAACATAAAATACTTAGTAATTAATTTAATAGAAAAATATAACACACTACAAAAGGAAAATAAGGAAATCCTACATAAATGAAGAAATACACTATGTTTATGAATTATGATACTCAATCTTGTTACACTAACAATTATTGTCAGATTTATTTATAGGTTAAGTATAATGTCAATCAAAACCCCAAAGTCTTCTTTGTTTGTTTGGTTGGTTGCTTGTTTTTAGAAATTGACAGAAAATTTTAAATTAATAGAGAAAAAAGCATCTAGAAAGGTCACTTTTTAAAACAACAAAATTGAAGAATCTGTACAACTTGATTTCAAGAGTTACTATGAAGCTGAAGACAATATGGTATTGAAATAAGGAGTAATAAATATATCAAATATATAGAATAAAGAAACCCCCAAAATAATCAACATTTACAATTAATTAATTTTTAACAGAAATTAAAAATTATCCAATAGGGAAAGGATAAACTTTTTAAAAAATAGTGGTGTAACAACTTGATATCTGTTTGAGGTTGTGAGGAGTAATTCTTGACCTTACCTCATACCTTATAAAAGTATTAATGGAGGACGGATTATAAACATAAGTGCTAAAGCTAAAGATCCCAGGACAAAACATAGGAAAGGAAATCATGTTTGAAACCATGAGGTAGGAAAAGATTTCTTAGGACACAATACTAAACATTAAAAAAATATGATAAATGGACCTCATCAAAATTAAAAACTACTATTCAAAAAACAATATTAAATAAATTGAAAAACAAAACAAGCCAAAGACTAGAGGAAACATGCACAATAAGTACACTTAACAAAGGACTTAATGTTCAGACTATATAAAAAACCTCTACAACCTGATAAAAAAAAAAGAAAAAAGTAGTATGTAAGTAAGATACTTGAACAATTATTTCATAGAAATACCTCAGTTGTCTGATGGTTTTATGGATGTATACATTTGCTAAAACTCATTAAACTGTATACTTAAAACCTGTGAATTTTATTCTATTTAATTACACTTCAGTAAAATTAGTTAAAAACAAAAGAAGAAAATGATCCTACAATTCCACAATTGTTAAAAAAAATATTTACTTCATCTACATGTCTATAAACTTACTCTGAAACATTCTTAGAAATATATTTTTTACTTTGTGTTGTTTTCACTTCCATTAGTTTAGAAAAAAAAATTTTCGTAGATTTAGTTGTGTTTTATGGTAATGTTTTATTAGTATTTTCACTGCTAATAATCATAACCAACATTTATGAAAAAATCTCCTATTTTCCTGGCAATTAATTTTAATTCAAAAAATCTTAACCCATGCATGCATTATTTTACTTTAATCAATTCAGTCTTTAGGAAAAATTTTTCAAAACAAGCATTAGACATATTGATTTTCATTCTTTATCTTTTAAGAATTGAAGTATTTAAAATTATACATTTGCTTCTGAAGAAGTATGCCCACTTTCTAATAAATTAGGATATACTGTATTCTCATTCTTATCTTCATATTTATTGCCATTTTTCCTGTCTTCTTTTATTTCTAGAAACTATAGAAAAAAAATGTCTTTAAGTGTATCAAAATTCAAGTGGAGGTATGTTGGCTAGAATTATTAGTTGTAAACAACAGAATCTATTTTAGCTAGTTTTTGGAGGAAGAGACATATGAATAAATATTATCTTAAAGAATTATTGGAAGGGATGAAGAAATAAACTCTAACCCGAACTTCTGAATGAATGATTCTTAGAAGTTTATCATAGAACTGATCTACTAAGGATTGCTTCCTCTTCTATAATTAGAACAGTTGGTTTAGAATACTACTACTGTTGCTTACGTCTCTAGTGATACTGATTCTGTCTCAAAGCAGAAACTGCCATTCTTGCCAGTGATTGCAGAAAATGACCATAAAACTAACAATTTTCTTACTGATTGATTTTTCTCACATGACTTTTTCTACATCAAAGTAAATGAGTCTGATGTGTATATCTGATTGCTATAGCCTTGATCACAGATGTGCATTTCGATGGCAAATGAAACTGGAAATTCAGGAGCTTGAATTTCATTCATTTGTTCATTCATTTACTATTCTTCCCACCCAGTTAATTATATTCTCCAGTGAGAACTTATGAAAACAGTAAAGATAATTCTCATAATATGGTGAGAAAATTCAAAACTTTTTAGTTAGTTGTGAATGGCAAATTTATAAATTCAGTAGGGTTCAATTTTTTCTAGTTTAGCTTTCTTTCCTTTTCTATTTTAATGCATTTTTAAGAGAATCTGTAGTATTCAATTCCTTAATTTCATAATTTATTGAAGTTTCCTTTATGACTTATGCATAAATGACTTTTTAAATATTTCATAAGTACTGAGAACATTGTGTATGATTTTTGTCTGGTACAAAATTTGACAGGTATCCTGACACCTTATCAATCTCCTATATCTATCATTATTTTTCATAAAGTCATATTCAAAATTGTACTGATTGCACCTATGCCTTCCAGTCACTGATCCTATTATATTTAGCATCGTTCATCAGCTGCCTGAAAATTTTCTTCCTTCCTTATTTTATTTAGATTCTGTTGCTCAGCTCTGTAATTTTATCCTTATATTCTCTCTTACCTCCCTTACACACATTTCATCCAGAGTATCCACTTAGTAAAATCAAAACCATGATAACCCATCTCTCTATTAGTTCTGGAATTGTACACAAGTTGCCTAATATATCTAGAGCAATACTAAACCCAAGATGATAGCTCTCTCTTGAAATTTATGTTTAAGTTCTCAGTATTTCAGTGATTCTATTAGGTATTCCCTATCAGTTGCAATTTCATAACTTTTGGTCCTCAAACCTCTCAAAGGATGATCTCAAATATGAGTTTTGACTGAGAAAATGGAAACATTTAGAAGAATACATACTCATCTTACTGTCACCACATTCAGCAACCTCCCAACCCCATGCCCAAGTACTCTGTCTTCTCTCCTATGGCAACTAATGTACATCCCTGCTCCTCTTAAAAGTCTGTTCCCTCACTCTATTTAAAAGTTTGGTAACCGTAACATCTCTTTTTCCATCACATCATCTACTTCTCAACTGTCACATAAACATGTCATTATATTTTTAATCTTATTCAAAAAAAAATAAATAAAAACACTTTCTCCTGTGTACCAGTTTAGCAAGCCTCGAATCCATTTCTTTGCTTTCTTTCTAGCAAAGTTCTTCAAAATGTCTGCTGTCTCCTTTTCCTCTACATTCTCTTCTCAACCTAATCAGGCTTTCATTCCAATCACATTCTCAAGCATTCTTAACAGAGATGGACATGCTGTAAGACTAAGAAATAATAAGTGTTAATTAAAGCTTGTGTTTTCATAGGCCCTGTCTAGGCCTTGGGAGGACCTTAGCAATATTCTCATATGGTTTTATTGTCAACATAAGAAACATCCAAACCGACAACATATACTAGGGAGCAAGATCTCAAATGCTCCAGAGAATGACAGTTCCACAGCTTCTTTTTTCTGCATTTGAAATTAAAGAAGGAAGGAAGATTACATGGAGATGGGAAAAAGCAAGGTGGGCATTGGATTACAGGATGGTTAACCAGATTATATGCTCTGATGAGAGTGGTTACAATTTATTTCAAAGGTGTATTAACCTAGATGCACAGAAACAGTGGGCAAGGTTTACTTAAAGCAAAGATAAACCTTTTGCTAAAATGTTACATGCCTGGGGCCTGACTACCACCATGACTACCACCATGCCCAATTAGGAATTTATGATCAGATCACCCTGTAGATTACTTTCAATAGAACCTCTTTTTTTCTATAATATGTTTTGTTTTATTTTGTTTTGTTTGTAAAAGAAAGATAAGTTAACAGCAGTTGGTTAGGATAGCTGTCTAATTGCCCTGATTGCATTAGTGCTATCTAATCTAAACCACTATTACTTCTTAACTGGAACATTAGAGTAGCCTCTTAATCCATGTCCTTCTCCCACTCTGAAATCTCCCCCAAGTAATTTTCCACAGAGAAAGCAAGATCTTCCTGAAATATAAAGTAAATAAATCTTTCAAAGTGTCTCTCCTTTGAAAGATTCTGAAAGACTAAAGGTTTTTCATAGTATTCCTTACTGGACCTCAGTCCCCAATTATTCCTCTCCATCCTTCTTAATAAACATAAGAACAAATCAAACATAAGTTGTCCAATCAATAGCTGTGAAACCAGAACCCTAGTCTTGTTACTCTTATATCCTGCCCCATGATTAACTTAATATAAAATTTTCCATGCCTTTTGAGAATTTGAATCATAATAAAATTCTCAGAGAAACTGAACTTGACCTTCTTCAATCTATTTTATATCTTTAAGCTCTAAACTCACCCAGAATACTTATCTTAGAATTGTTCTCACAGTGTAATATATTATAAGAGCTGTGTATATGGTCCGTAGTTGGTTTTCTTCTTTCACACTCTTATACTTAATGCTCTCTTGTGCCTTCCCATAATACTCAGGAAAAAAAAAAGGAAAAAAAAAGTATGACTTACAAGGCTGCTCCTGACCTTCCTTATCATTCATTTCTTGCTCTCTGTGTTAGCTATTCAGGCCTATCTGTTCTTCAGATAAACCAGGATTGTTTTTCGTAATGGCCTTTATTCTTGCTGTTTATTATGCCTGAAAAATGCTTGCCTCAGAGCACTAATATATTTACATGCCTTGCTCTCTCACATATTTTTAGAATTTTTATCAAATGTCATCTCAAAGGAGAGACCCTATTTTAGCAATCTGTTGTTAAAAATCTAAAAGGAATAGTAAACAGCCTTGAAAGTGCCCTGAGCAGGCAAAACAACTTTAGTCATCCAAACAAAGCTGAATTTCGCTTATTTTGAAAGAATATCTTGACCTGAGTGATTTGTTTATTTCTCTGAAAATCATAAGCAAATCTTGAACTGTTTCTCAGGGTTAATATTAAGTAACTACTGGAAATTCTATTGTTATAATCAATCACTGTGAAGAAGAAAAAATCATTGCTTTCTCACTATAGACACTGTTTTACAATATAATTCACAGCCTCATTCCATGGTTTGGTTTGAGTGCTCCCTATTTGCAAAATCTTTGTAGTATGTGCACAATACACTTTTACTGGTTACTATTTCAATGATTCATTGGTTTAACTTCTGTTATTTCAAGCCTTTAACATTATGATAGTTCTTCTACCAAACTTGTCTTGCCCTTGCCTGTCACACTTTCTATTACTCTGTGTATCGCTATTTGATAAAGATGAACTGAAACTTTAAGCAACATAGTCAGCATAATCAGGCAGGAATATCTAGGGAAAAAGCTAGGATTTATGGAAGTTCTTGCTTCTCTCAAGAACTCTACAGAAAGAATTTTGTGTTTTTAATAAAGCTCTATAGGTCTAACTTCCCCTTCCATTTAATTTCTTTTTTCTTATATAAATACCTCTCTGTCTTGGCATTCAGGGCAGAGTGTGCACGTGGCTTGCCAAGTCTGCATGTCCTGGGTTGTAACCCTTTCCTTTTCCTGAATGAATACTTTTTGGTGATGAAACACCTAGTCAATATTATTTTTCAGTCAATATAGCATAGTACATAATATTATATATCCTTTTTAAAAATATTTGAATTACTTATTGTTTTGATTCCATTAACAAATGAAAACCATAAATTAAGAGATTTTTTTATCTTTTCATCAGTTTTTGTATTTCCATCATCTGCTTTTTATAAATAAATAGTTATCAATCATTCAACATTAAGAGATTTATGACACTTTTTATGTATTTGAATTAAGTCCTTTACCCAGAGCGGCTACAAATTCCTATGGATAAAATTATAAAGATATAGGAACAGGTGACTTACACTGTCCACACAGAGCAAGATATCCAGAACATGTACAGAGAATGAGAGGAACATTCGGATAGCTTCTATCTACCACACGGAGGTATGCTGAAAAATACTTTACAGAGCAAAAGAGATTATACAGAACTGATTAAATTTAAGGATGTTGAGATGAGAATATTAACCTAGATTTTTCCCAAGTGAGTGCAGTATAATCACAGGAATATTTGTTAAAAGGAAACAGGTGTGTCAGAGGCAGAGAGAAATATGATAACATAGAAATCGGAGAGGGAACCTAGAAGATGCTACCCTGCTGGGTTTAAAGATAGAATGCATGTGGTTTCTAAAGGCTGAAAAAGGAGAAGAACAGATTCTCCTCTAGAACTTCTAGAAAGAATGCAGCCATGCTGACATGTTGATTTTAGTCCTAGTTTTCAGACTTCTGACCTTCAGAAATGTAAGATAATAAATTGGGTTGTAAAAAGCCTCTAAGTTTGTGGTAATTTCTTACAGCAGACGACTAAAACAGATGCATAGCAGTTCTCAAATATAATATGGCCCATTCCTTCTTGATGTACGTTATCTAGAATTCTACTTTTTTCTGATGATATGGTGACTCCAATGTCCTTCTTTTCCCTATAGTTTGCTTGGCCTACCTTTGCTCATCCACTCATTTTGAATTTTTCTAACTTTAGGAGAGAGCTATCTCTTTAAAAATACATTTGTTTTGCTTTACAAAAGTACATTTTAAAAAATTAAAGTTTACTTTATTAACAATTATACCTTAATTATATGTATTTGTCTTAAGTTATTTCATTCCACTTTTTTCTCTTTGTAGTCATATTTTATCAATTTTTTAAATCTTCTTTATCCTATGCATCTATATTTCCTTTGCTCTAACCTTTCTTTTTTACTTTTTAGTCTATGTCAGAGTAATCTCTTCTCTTTTAAATTGGGAAACTCTGTAAATCTTTCATCGCTCATGAAGTATGCTGAGAATCTCTTATTTACCTATGGAGTAATTAGTTAAAAATCAGACATTTTTCAGAGAACATTTACATACATTATTTAGTTCATTTTCAAAAACATCCTGTAATGCAGTTAGGGAAGATCTCATTATCCCCAGTTCATAGACTCTTAGAAGTCTTAAATCTCATTAAGCTCCTTTTCTTATCATCACTGCCTTCACCCTCAAAAAAATATCTCAAATAAAAACAGAGAAGATGATGGTACAATGTTAAAATCTTCATTACTTTGTTGTACTCCCTCTTAAAAACTTATATCTGTATTATAATTTGTTACTTTAAAGTAACAGCTCCTAGTGATAGTGCTGATTCTGACGTGAATTTAGTTTGAGGGCTGATAAAGGAAATTACATAATCACAGAGAAAAGGTTTTAGAAATTATGACAGAGTGGCCAGAATAAGCAGAAATAAAACCTAATCTAAAGTTACTAATGGATAATTTTGTCATTAAGTTATTTTACTTACTCTGACACATTCTCTGACACATAACGCTAACTGGACTTCTGTTCAACATTATTTTTCCAAAATAGAGAATTGAAGGGTATTTGAAGGAAAAATAGAGAAAATATGTTTCAGCAAAATTTTTAGTAGAGTCTGATATTTCAATTTTAAATATTAATACAATTATAGAAGGGCCAGGTTTATAATAACTGGAGTCATATCAACAATATTATAATTTTTATTCTTCTTTCACTGAGGTAAAAAGCAAATGAAGCAACATTTATTGAGTGCTTATGAATCTTAGGCATCATACTAAATACATTTGTATACATTCTCTTTTAATCTTGTCATGGTGAATCAAATATTTTTTATTATACTCAGTATACTGTGGTGAAAAAAATTTGAAAATGACCAAAAACAGAACACAAAGCAAGCATGGTATTTTAAATCACCTACGGCTTACAGAATCAAGCTTACAAAAAAAAACAAAAACAAAACAAAAAACAGAAAAATGATATTAAATCTGTTTTATTACAACATAAAATTCAATTCTAAAAAAGATAAACTTTCTCTGGTGTAATAGTTCTCAAAGTGGTCAGCAGAAGAATCAGCATCACAAGGAAACAATAAAAATGCATATTATTGTATCATACCCAAGACCTACTAAATCCAGCAACCTGAGTTTAGCAAGTTCTCTCTGTGCTTCTGGATGTCTCCTGAAGTTTGAGAAGCACTGCCCTATTCTTTGCCTCTCTGCTTCACTACTTTTTCATTTTTCTCTATAAACATTCTTGGCAAAATATTTCATAGTGCAAAATCCTTATTAAAAAAAATGTTGTTTTGTTTGTTGGGTTATATTTTTTCTAGAGTAGATCTTTGTTTTTCTAGACATTCTTTTGGCCTCAATATTGTGCATCTAAATTGCATTTCCTCCATTCCACATTACCAAGTACATGTTTTCTTCCTCCTAAGATCTCCAGTTTACAAACTGGGTATTATTTGTTATATTCATGTTTGCAGTCTGAGAGAGAATTAGATAGTTAAAGGAAAGCTCAACTGGATCTTTGACAATTATTATTGCTTGATATTACTTTTGCAATTTCTTTAAACATCTCACACCAGGAACGAAAATATAGAACATCTTCTGTTTTAGAGAATGGAGATGTTGTGCTTGGATTGAGTATTATTTACCTAATTTAATGTGAGGTTGAAATATGTTTTAACAGAACTAACTCTGATGAACTAACTAATTCTAATGTGACTTCCAAGTATTTTCACCTCAAGTACTAATAGTTTGTGAAATTCTCTTCCTTTGAGTCTGGACAGTACCTGCAATTAGCTTCTAATCAACAAAATATGAGAAAGGTAAGAGGATGTCACTCTCATGATTAAGTTCTTCATACAGGATTGTTGTGACCGGAATAACCATACTCAACCTGAGTGCTCTGATATTAGAGGCAGTTTATTAGCCGGCGGCTGTCCTTCCAAAGGAGCAGCCCCGAAACATAGGGTTTTAAGCCCTAAATCCTATAAATCATTCTGTCTAAATCACAAAGGTCTAATATTTCTTCTATTCCCTACCTGTCAACCTAAAGGTGGGTTGTACAAGTGGGGGTACAGAAGCAGAAAGCGTACTGTTAAAATGTGAGGTTCCCATGGGTAACTGTTAGGTTCCCATGGGCAACTGTTAGGTTCCCAGGGGGTAATAGTCAAACAATAACTTTTCAAGCAAGCAGGTGTCCAGAAGCGAGACATGGCGATTAGCACGTAGGCTCTTAACCTTAACACATTACATCTTTGTGACCCTTTCAGTAGTACGTCATCACAGGATTTCATCTTAGCCCACTGGAGATAGAAATGCTCTTTGCAGGATTAATGAAATAAGTAAACATGTCACAAGGGAATGTGGGCAACCTAAAGGCAAACTCTAGTCACTTGCTAGTAAAAGCTAGAGCCCTGAGTCATATAGCAGCAAAGAAATCAATTCTGCCAATAATATGAATGACTTCCTCACTTAAGCCTCCAAATGAGAATGCAGCCCAGCCAACATTTGCCTTGCAGACTGTGAGACCAGTCCTGACCAAAAGACCCAGCAAAGCATGGCCAGACTCCTAATTTATGGAACATTTCAGATAATATATCCAAGTTATTTTAAACTGCTAAGTTTGTGTTAATTTATCACACAACAATACAAAATTAGCACATTATTCTTCTCCAAGTTTTCAACTTTACTTGTTTTACAACTTTACTTTTACCTGGCAGCAGTCTATGAAAGGTAAAAAGACAAGGAGAACTTAAAAATCTGGGAAATAGAAAAGATCTTGTTTCTCTTTGATGTTCAAGTCCTAGTTTTGCCAGAAATAATTATCTCTGGAAGATCACAATTATACTGATGATTTCGCTCTCATTTTCTTCACAGAATGAGAAAAGTAGATCTCCAAATTTGGGAACTGCTCTACCTGATGAACTCTTCAGTGATTAAGAAGAACTTTTCTTTGGAAATTTTCAGGTTTTTTCTACCGGCTGCCTAATCATGTCTTCAACCTGCTTTTCTGCAAATGTGAAGCACTTGTGAAACTATGCCCTATTAGTTTCTCTCTTATGCTTCTGGAAAGGCTGAGGTAGAAGTGAAGACTTTATTATTGCTATCTTTTCTCTCTCTCCTGCCACCTCTTTTTAAGAAATTATGACATAAGTCTGGGACCCTTCTTAGTTTCAGTAATGTAGGTATTGTGTGCTAGTTCTGTCTTATTTTTTTGTTCATTATTTTAGAAAAATAATGGTTTTTGATATATTTCATGTCTTAAAAGTCTTCTTGCCTTCTGGCTTCTCTCTCATTGAATTAATGGGTTTCAGTGCTGTAAGGAAAGAATAAATTACCAGCTAGAGCAACAAAATTAGTACTCAGTTTTGTTATTTCTTCTTTACTCTTTGCAAGACAATGGTTTTGAAAGCCAGGCTTTAGGTTTTTGTTTTGTGTGTGTGTGTGTGTGTGTGTGTGTGTGTGTGTGTGTGTGTGTTTTAAGATTTTACTAATTTCTTGAACTATCACTAACCTATCAAAAGCAACGTCTGTATACTACATGATTCCACTTATGTGAGGAATCTAAAACAGTCAAACTCAGACAGCAAGTAGAAAAATGGTTGCCAGTGGCTCAGGTGAAGGAAAAATGGGGAGTATTTCAATGAGTATGATGTCAGTTTTGTATGATAAATAAAGTTTAGAGCACTGCTATACACATAATGCCTGTACACATATTGTGCACTTAAAAATGTGGTAGAGGGTAGCTTTTATGTTAAGTGTTCTTACCCCAAAAATCAAAAGCAAAAATAAAGAGGTACAGGAGTGCTTTTAGAGGTAACAAATATGTGTTTTACCTTAATTTGGTAGTAGTTTCACAGGTGCATGCATTTTTCAAACTAACCAAATTGTATACATTAAACATATATAATTTTTATGTCAATTATACATCAATAACGTTGTTTAAAAAAACGCAATGTTTAGAATTTGATCATCATCTTTGCTATGAGACAGTGCTTCTCAAGATAATCCCTGGACCAAGTAGCATTAGTATCATCTTGAAACTTGTTAGAAATGGAAATTCTTGGGCTCCTTTTCAGATCCATTCAATAAGAAACTCTGAGAATAAGGCTAATAGTCTGTGTTTTATCAAGCCTTTTAAGTGTTTCTGCTGCATAATAAAGATTGAGAACAGCTACTACTAAATTAGGAGATGATAAGTGAAGATAAATCAAGTTAAGTCACAATATGGCACAAAGAAAATTGCCAAAAAATGAAAAAGGCAAAATTCTACTTCCCCACCCTCATGGACAGCGGAAAGGAGAAGTGAGAAACTATAACTAGTAGAAATACCCATATAAATGTGGGGACTCTGATAATATTGGAGCCAAGGTTCTGTTGTCCTGGGCACTGCCTAGAGTTTAGATGGGATACATATTTACTTAGTGTTAACTTTAAAATGGTGCCAGAGAATAATGCATGATTGGCAGAAAAAGATTGGTGAGATACATCAGATGAAATAATGTTGCTGCTTCTCCATAGCTTATGCACATTATGAAGGACACAAATTTTCTTCCTTGACCCCCACATGGGGACACAAAAATATGGGAAGGACTGTCAGGGACCTGTGCTTGAAAAGAGGGGGCTGCTATGTGTGATAAACTCATTTTAAAAAGATAAGACACACATAGTCAGTTGTCAGCAGCACTGGGCACCAGCATATACCCAAAGGGCCGACAGGGCCTGGTATGTTACTGGTGGAGTCAGCCAGGGCAGAGGCCATGGCCTATTATTTATAAGTGAGCTGCAGAGCTCAGCTGAAGCCCCACAGACAAAGACCAGATTCGTATGTCCTCTTTCCTGCCAAGAGTCTCTCTGAAGACTCGTTTGCACTACAACCAAGCACCATATTGTAAAAGGAGAGAGGGAAGAAGGATAAACTCTATTTGAGAACTGGATTTCTAAATGATGTGATATTTATCAGAAAAAGAAAAGATTTCAACTTAAAGGGATATTATATCAGTGGTTGCTGATTTATCACTAACAAGTTTAAACACTCACTTCTTAAACCAATATCCTTACATTTGGGGTGTAGGAGAATAAAAACAATATTGGTTATAGAAAATAATGCTACATTTTGTAATAATAATATAAACAAGCTAAATTTTCAATCTTATTTAATTTTGTTTATTTGTAAGGACTAGAATTTTGGATTCAACTTTCTTCTGCCATTTTAGAGTAGCTATTAGAATACTTTCATTTACAAAAAATAAAGTTGATATTTTTTTCACTTTAAATGAGGTATTTTTAATCCTTGCCACATTTTACACAGTTGGTTTAGTTGTAGTCGAAATGATAAAAATCATTAAAAATAGCTAAAACTGTATACTGTTAATCTAATTATGTTTATTAAATTATTTTAAAGGAAATCACTGAAGAAAAAAAATAATTTTTACTAAATCACATACTGAGTTGCATAAATTTCTTCTAGACTTTTAAGATAAAAGTCCAACTTCACTTTCTTTTTCAAGCTGCAGTGATGAACTATGAAAGCCATAAGTTTTAAATCAGGAAAATGAAGGCTGAAGGATACTTATGGGTTATTCCTCATCACTATAATAAAGACAGTGAAGTTGTGATTAGGGTTAATTAAAAGGAGAAGCTCTTCAGATATGGTTGGTAAATCCTGAAATGGATTGTGTAGGCTGTTTAATCTGCTTCTTAAATATACATGAAGCTGCCTTTACTTCTGTTTTGTCAGAAAGAAAAGGAAATGTGAACATGACAGTTTTTAGCAGAGTAAGAATTTGTATTTCTGTACTGGCCTTCAACTCAGAAGGCAAACCACCTTCTTCTGATTATTAAGCGATAAAATCATCTCACCAACTAACAGAGAGCATAAAGTGCATCTCATAATATCAGCACCCGTTGAAACCACAAAAAATACCAAGCAAGAATTGTAAAGAGCTGCTCTGTGACCTATACTGTTAATGTATGGTTGGTAAATTTTCAGTCTGAACTATCCTTCTTTGAGAAACAATAACATAAACATTCTATGTATGATGCTCACTAGGTAATGGTAGAGTGGACCTCACTGATAGAATTTTAAATATCCTTCACTGTACACTTGGCCTGTATCACTCGTAGGCTGTTTTCTATCATGTTCTCTCTGGTTCCTTGCTCCCTTCAATTTATCCTAGAAACAATCTCCAAAGCTCTAGCCCTGAGGCTTGTTCTAAGTGCAATCAGCTCTGCTCCTCTAATATAATACAGGGTACCAAGCCTATCCAAAATGCTAAATACTGTTGCACAAAAATTCTAGACTTGATTATCAAACAGTGTGATCATCAGACTCTTTAGTCTTTTTCATGAACATGTTAGTTCCAACAGCAAGTATATAAGAAGAGGCTCACTCACTGGTACTGGATCTCAAATGGGTTTGGTGCAACTGAAGAGAACATTTTAATTGATAATAATCATCTTTTATATTCTATCTCCTATGGCTTTATTTAGGGTAACAAAACTCATTACTTAGCTTATAGACAATTTACTTCTTCTGCTAGCTCTGCAGTGACTAAACTCACAGTCAATTTCACTGTAGCTATCCATATTCCTTCTCTTTGTGTATTTTCTTTATATGCATAAATATATAAATGTAAATATATATATATAACATAGTTTTGTTCACTTGTACAAAAGAAACTCATCTTTAATGGTGTGTCTCTCCTAAGCTAAATGACTAATAGTATCAGAACAATCCTTAATATGTGGCAATTAAAAATGTTTTTTTTATCATTATAAATGAAACAAAATACAGAAATGTCATAAAATAGGCCCTGTGATTTGTGTTCTATTTACAACAAATGAAATAACATAAAGAAAAGTTTGAGTCATCATGACCTGAAATAAGTTGTTTTGTCTGTCTCTATCATCTATCTCTGCTGATATAAGATTTTATTGTTTTATACACACACCATACAGACACAAAATGAGTCCTTTTTATCTCATTAGATCTTTTTTGTGACAATAATTAAAACTACAACATAAATGTTGATTTATTTGTTTTCATATTTTGACAATTTGTTTTCTGTATTGTGAAGTAAGAATTTTAGATGCATATTTGTAGACCATTGCAATACTTTCTTCATCATTTTTATTTTATAAAAACATTATTATTACTTATAAAGCTTTTCATTTTAAATTAAATTTGTTATCCAGCTTTATCCCCATTGTTCATACTATGTTTCTAATCCTCTATTTTAATTTTTTTCTGAATCATTTTCACTTAAAGTCTGTTTACTTAAACTACAAAGTATTGAATCTTATGTAATTGTCCAGTCTGAGAATATCTCCATTTTCATTGTTAAATTTAATCCTTTTAATTCCTTGTGATTATTGCTATATTAGAATATATATTGAAATTTTATAGTTAATTTCTTTTTTCTTCAAATTTTAATTTTAAAAAATTTAAAAAATTTCAATTTAGTTCCTTTTTTCCTCTTTTTCACTGCCTTTAGCTAAATACAATTAATCGCAATTGCTGGACTGAAAATAATTCATTTTACTCTATTCATCTGATGTTCATCCTAATAATCATACTTATATATTTTTTCTCTATCCATTTTTAAAAATCTCTATTTTCCTAAACAAAAATGTCTCTTAGCTTTAGCATATTTTTACCTCCTTGTTTTCCTGCCCTTATTGATAGCATATGGAATTTTAGTTCCACATACAGATATGAGAGGAGGGTGAAGGGTTATTGCATAGTTCCTAATTGAATTTTTTTTCTTCTGTTTGTTCCTTCTCAGTCTGAAATGCTATGCTTCATTTTTTTTATTTGAAGACAATAAACCAGATATAATTATAAAATTAACTCATTTCCTTTAAAACTTTGAAAATGTAACTCTATTTTTTTTTTAAATTAAGACATTAAAAAGTTCGATGTTATTCTAATATCTGTTTCTTTTTTGTTGTTGTCTGCTTTCCTTTTAAAAAATTTTAGCAATTTCTTTTTGGATTGTCATGTTCTTACATTTCTATAAAATATAAACATGTGAATTTTTTTCTCTTAAGATAGTTGGCAATCTATAAACAATTTTTACCTCTTTTTAAATATTTTTTATATATATAAAATTAATAGTTATCATTGTTTCAAATCTCTTCCTTTTTATTTAATTTTTTCTATTATTAGATTCATATTTATAATTCTCCCTTTCACATATCTTAAATTTTAATTTAAAATCAATACTTTCTAATGTGTTTATAGTGCAGCTTCTTATTTTGACATCACAGCATACCAATTCAATCTTTGGTTATGTATTTATCTTTGAGCTCTTTTTAACTACTTTAACTATTTTCCATATTACATATTTCCAATTAGTTTTTATTTGTAACTACTTGATTCTTACACTTTTAAAAGTTTCTAATTTATTAATCTTTGTTCATTAATTTTACTTTATTTAGTATTAATTATGCTCCTCAGATTCCATGCAAATATCTCTTATTTCTCTGGCTCCATCTTGACCAGTCACATGTGCTAGGGGAGAGGGGCTAAAATCTCAAGCTTAATTCATAGAGTCTTAAGTTTATATTTAACTTCATAGAGAATCACCACAGTGTTTTCTAAAATGGCTGTAATGTGACATTTGCACCAAAATGCAACAGAAATTCCAGTTCTCCTGCATACATGCCAGTACTTGGTGGACAATTTTCTTTGTTTTGTTTTGTTTTGTTTTGTTTTGCTTAATGTTTTATGTTTGTTTGTTTGCTTGTAAATTTATCTTATTTTGATTTGGTTTTTATTATTAATTTTAAAAGATGTATAATAATATCTCATGGTTTTCATTTGCATTTTCCTAATGACTAATGATGTTAAATATCTTTTCCTGTGCTTTGCCATCTGAGTATCTTCTCTGTTGGTTTGTTCAAATATTTTGCCATTTTTATTGTTCTGCATATTTTCTTACGGAGTTTTGAGATTTTTTATATTTCGTAATACAAATCCTTTATTATATATAAATATTGAAGATATTTTCCCCTGTTCATATCTTGTGTCTTCATTCTCTTAACATTATCTTTGAAGAGTAACAGTTTATAATTTTGATGAAGACTAATTCCATATTATTTCCTGTTATGGATTATGATTTTGCTGTGGTTGCTATGTACAAAAAATATTTAACTAACTCAAGGTTACAAAGATTTTTCCCTATGTTTCTCTTAGAAGTTTTATAGCATTAGTGATATTTTTTAGGTCTGCAATTCGAGTTGATTTTTGTATAAGGTGATGTATTAAAACTTTGTTTTGTTTTGTTTTTCATGTGGATATCCAATTGTTCTATTACTATTCGCTGAAAATAGATTTTTTTCCCCTCTGTTGGATTTCTTTTGTACCTATATGGAAAACCAACTAACTACTTATGTGTAAGAATATTTCTAGACTATTCTGTTTCATTGATGTATCTTCTGTCCTTTAGCTAATCCCAGATTGTCTTGATTATTACGGTTAGAGTCAGTCTTAAATTTAGATAGTGAGATTCTTTCATAATAGTAATTATTTTTCAAAATTATTTAGACTATTCTTATTCTTGTACCTTTTCAAATTAATTTTAGAATGAGCTTGCTGATTTCTATTAATAAATCACGGTGAGATTTTGATTGGAACTGTGATAAATCTGTAAAATAGGATTATTGACATTGTAACAATATTGATTTTTCCAGCCCATGAACATGATATATCTCCCCATTGACTGAAATAAACTTTGATTTCTGTCATAAATGCCCTGTGAGCTTCAGGATATAGACCCAGCATATATTTCATTAGATTTAATACTAAGTATATTTTATGTCTTATTTTAAATGGCACTCATTTTTAATTTTAGTTTCTAATTTTTCATTGTTGACCATATAGGAAGACACTTGGTTTTTGGATATAAACCTTGTATCCTGCTACTTTGCTAAACAAATATTAGTTCTAAAGTCTTTCTTGTACATTATTTGGGGTATTTCTACATGGGATACCTAGTTGATTGTGAATATAGATTCTTTTTTTTTCTGAACTATATGCAGTTCAGAAACTGTATGCAGTTCCCCCTATTATTAGGTGGAAAACATTCAGTCTTTTAACATTAAGTATTATATTAATTGTAAGATTTTGTAAATGCTCTTTACTAGATTGAGACATTTCATTTCTAGTTCTAGTTTTCGGGGAGCTTTTCTAGTTCCCATGAAGAATTTGGTTTTATTTGAGTCTTTGTTCCCTGCTGAATAAGAATATCTCAGTTTCTGTGCACAGAGCCAATATTTGGCATCCAGTTGCCCATAGAGTCATCAGAAAGAACTCCTACTGTGACTTTGAGATGTTTCTTTATTTGTAGTCTTGAAAATCAACCCCCCACTATGTTAGTGTATTCTTTTGTCATTGATATTGTTGAACTCTGCTATATATGTTTTAAATTGTTACTTATTTTTTCAAAGTTCCATGGGTATAGAGCATTGCTTTACTCTTCAATTTGCTGAAATCAGAAACTATTATCTCCATTTTCCAGGTTAGAAATAAAAAAGTCTAAGCAAACTAAGTCTCTAAGATATTAAGAAATATATAAAATTCAAATTCAGCTGATCTTGAAATTTGTCTCTTTCTAATAGTTCATAACACTTTATCTATGTAGATAGCAGTAGACATTAGGTTGATGGAAAAGGTATGGCTTAAGCAAGGTGCATAATTTAATTAGGAGTTTCTAAAATATTTTAGATTTATAAAAAGAGTAGACAATAAAGATTTTATTAATATTTTGTTATTTTCTAATAATTTATTTTACCTGTTTCAATCATAATTGAATTAATTTTATGCAATAGTAACACCAAAAATATACAGAAGACAAAACGAATGTATGGAACAATAGAACCTAAAGAAATAAAGGAGATTTCTAATTAAATAATGGAAATTTCTAATATACATATTGATGCAAAAAGAAATCTTTCCAATGACCATCTCTTTGGACATTTACTATTTTATCATATTTCTAAAAGAGCCAGAATTTAAATAATAGAGAAGGAACAAGTAAACTGGCTTTTGTTTTGTTTTGCATAAAAGCCAGTATTACCTATTTAAACGAAATCTGCCAAATACAGATCAGACATTTTTAAAATACAAGTTATTTGTTGCCTTTTGATCATATTCAGTTGCATTCTGTTATGTATTGTGATGTTTAACACAATACAAAATTCAAAATGCCCTTCTGTGGACTATGTTTTAAAATATTTTAATACTTTAATGATTCACAGTAAACCATAAAAATATTTATACATTAATTTTTCAATGCATTTAGTCTTCAGGAAGCTCATAATAGAATGTAAAAAACAAATTGTGATTCCTAGAGCATAATTTGTGTGTGTGTCTATATATGCATAATGAATGGAAGAAAAAAATGCTTTATCAAAGTGAATTGGTACAGATAATCAAAAAATGGAAGGAAAAAAAATAATTAATAACTTTCTCCCAGAGTGTTTTTACACAAACCTCTTAACAGGATGAAGTAACAACTATGAAGCCTCAATTTGTGTTAAGGGTTTTCATATGGTAATGGATGAAATAACTCTGAATTTAACAAATTTTTAGATCTGCTATTTTTTATGTTTCCAATATATTTCAATTGCTTTATCACATCAAAAATGGCCTCATGTGATGTCATAAATAGAACCAAAGGAAGATTCAGAAAATTTACTCATATAAATTGCCAAATCAAGGCATTACATGTACACGGATTAAGTAGTCATATAAACGGGTTTATTTGAGAGGTGTTCAGGAAAGATCTTTGCTAGGTAAGGATTTTACCCACTTTTTGACACTGTTGCTGCAACTGCACATTTGACATTCAATCCTTTGGCTTAAGGTATTGGACTTTCTAAAACTCCCATTTTTTAAAAAAATCAAATGTCCCTGAAAATTGGAGTAACAGATTCTGACATTGCCAGTTACTCATTGCTGCTTATATAGCAACTGATTTTATTATGAATGATCAAATGCCATCATTTACTAAACATTTTCAGTTAGAGTTCTGTGGACCTTGATATCTGACTCATTGCTCTACAAGTTTTTTGATTCCATCTACAAAATGACAGAAACATTTATCCTTGTGATAGATAACTTGTGTTATCTTATATATATCTTGTGTTATATATATATATCTCCTGTGAAAATTTTAAAATAGCCTATTCTCATCCCTAACCATATTCATTTCATTTAGGGCATTTATTTTTGTTCACATTCATTTCTTTATTCAAATTACAAATACCTCAGCGGAGGTATTTGAGTATTTAGTTTAAATTTGGAGTCTGAGTTCAGAAAGATCTAAAACCAAACTCAGCTTGTATCCTGAGAGCTGTATCATCTTGGTTATCCCACCTAAATCCAGATTATTATTCACCTTGGGGTGAGGTGTACATATTTAGAGGAAGTGGCCTTTATTAATTGTTGCTACTAAAAGTTGTTATGTTGTAAAAATTGACTGGGGATGCATCACCATTTATAGCCTGCAACAACTCATGTCTAATGAAAATTTTCTATACATTTTCAAATAAATTCTCCTTAAAACCATCTGGAACTAATGACATTTAGAGGTAATCCTTTGACTATATTTTTATTGTCTTCTATGATTTTTCATCAGATTGGTGAGCATACTAGTTCTGTCAGACAGACTTATTTTTTAATATGAAATCATATATTTTAGCCAAATTTGCATATAGTATCTTTTATATTTTTAATACCTTTATAACTATTCTTATATGAACTTTCTTATCTCAAAAGTTATCTTTTGATTTTCCTTTTTTCCTTATTCTTGATTATATTAGAAAAATCCAATCACTGTTATTTCAAATCTTCTCAGAAAAAAAGTGTATTGAAAAAGAAATGTCATTTTAAAATATGTATTAACATATTTTTTTAAATATCGCACATTAGTGGCAAATTAAGAATAAATTTACATAGTAGTTTTAGGGAAAGAGTCACTTAAATATATTTATCATTGTAAAAATTTTAGTTTGATTTCACAAATTTTTAAAAGGTCAAAATTCACATTCTATTTCCATTGATGCAGCTAAAATGCATTTCTCAGAATAAAAACAATATCAGTCTTACTGAAAGAAATTTGAAGTATATAAATATGAGTGAAAATTCAATTTACGTTCCATGAGCATTTTCTTCTTAATGTTTCCAGACATGAAAATAAACAAATGTTTACAAGTAAAATTTTTATTAGTTTCAGGCATACAATACAATAATTAGAATTATATAATTTATAAAGTGATCCCCCCAATTAGTCTAGCACCCATTATAGCAAATTTTTAGCATTGCTTCTTGTAGAAAAATTGACAATTTGCCCTGGATGAATAATAGTAACAGCTAACAATTATGTCAGGAATCACCAGGTGCTATGCCTGGGCTAAGCATCTCATTAATAATCTTTTAATTTTGCCTATGAGATCATTAATTGTATTATCCCCTATTTTATGGATGAAACAAGTTAACTAAATTTTCTAAAGTTATATGACTAGAGAAAGTAAATTTTTGTTTTAAAAGAGCTCTGTCTCTCTCTACATTCCTCCTTTCCTCTCCCCTCTTCTCTCTTTTTCTCTTTCTCAATGATTTCACATTTTCTTTTAAAATGCATAACATCTGAGTGTCAACTATATTGTTAAGACTTTAGACATGTTTGAATATAATGTTCAAGTTCAAAATTTACACCCAACAGATAGATCATTGTCATGCAAACATGATACAAAAGTCATTACAAAAATAAGAAAATGGGACACTCACCTTACATTGCTGCCCAGGAAGTTCTTTGACAAATAGGAACTGGGGGCAGAAGGTGCAAAGTGAGGATGTCCACACTTACCATTTCTGTTCAGTATTTTACTGAAGGTTCTAGATAGTGCAATAAGGCCAAAATAGTTCATGACATCTAGATTATATTAGAAGTAAAATTATCTTTACTCACAGCTGACATAGTTTCATACATAGACAATCTCAAGGAATTAAAAAAAAAAAAAACTCCTAGAATCAATAAATAGGTTTATTAAGGTTGTAGGATTCAAGATCAATATACAAAAATTAGTTGTATTTCTAAATACTAGCAATACACTATTTAATAAATAAATTTAAAAATCTATTTAAAATAGCACCTAAAATAATAAAATACTTAGGGATAAATTTAACAAATGAAGCACACAACTTAACCACTAAAAACTACAAAACATTACTAAGCAAAGTAAAAAATAATCTAAATTAATGGAGAGACATTTCATGTTCATCGACTGGAAGAATCGATATTTTTAAGATGACAATTCATCTGAATTGATTTATAATTTTAATTCATTTCCTATCAGAACTAACAAGTTTCCCCTAATATTTACATGGAAATATAAGCAAACTAGATCAGTCAAAACAATTTTGGAAAAGAAAACAAAGTTGGAGTACTTGTATTATCCTGATCCAAAACTTACTATGAAGCCACAGTAATTAAGGCAGTGTCCAGGGGTAATCATATTGATCATTCAGGAGGTAATGGGAAAATGACACAAGAAGACAAAAAGAAGCTCTTCATTTTTTATCTGCATTAGACTTCACATTTCTTTTTCAGAGTTAGCTACAGTTTATCTACCCCAGAACTACAAATTCTGCCCCTTGCCCAAAGGTTTACACTTAAATTCTATATTACCATATATCTCATTAGTAATTCTGGATGAAATAAAGAAACAAAACGATTATCAGCAACTTATTTCATGGCCTGTGAAATGAAGAACCAAAGTCTCAGAATGACATTCCCAATGTTGAACATCTTTTTCATTCCAGGATGAATATGACAACCCTTGTTTCATGACTGGTTCTTATGTAAAACTATGCTGAAAAGAAATTGTGCTTTTTCAATTTTATAATTTAGTGTGTGTGTGTGTGTGTGTGTGTGTGTGTGTGTGTGTGTGTGTGTGTTTTACCTTCTTCATTCTGAATCACATGCTGTATCAGCAAATGCATTTTTTTCCTTTGAGATTAAATTGCTCAGTCATTTCCCCACCCTCTTTATTAGCAGCCCCATTAGCTGAAGGGATCAGAACATGCCAAGGTATTAGAAAAAAAGAAAAAAGAGAGAGAGAGAAAGAAAAATGTTAATAAGAAAAGGGTATATCTTTTCCAGTTTTATTTTCCATTGTGCTACCATCAAACAGAAAATTCACATAACTGGGCCAAATTTGATTCTTGATAAATAATAACACATTTAAATGGCGGATACTATGAAAGTAGAACTTGTAAATATGAAGTAGACAAATATTTTTTGAAAAAGCCAAATATTTCAGGATAGTTCATTTGAAAAATTATTTTTAAAATGTGCAGCATTTAAGTAGTGATCATTTTGTGAAGGGTAAAGGGAACAATTTCACTGCTTCTTTTGCTTTACCATTATTGATATTCTTCTCTTATAAACAGTGTGATTATAAGGATAAAGACAATAGTCGAAAATTTAGCTATTATTCTAGCATTAAAAGTTTATTTTCTCAAGGGAAGAAAAAAACACAAGATGTATTTTGAAAAGTTATGTTATAATAGAATTGAGGAAAGCCTAAAAATATAAGGTATAAATGCTAACTAGGAGTATTAATGAAATATCATATCCTTTTACATGGCAAGATTTATCATTATTCATAAAATATTATTTAAAATTATGAAGAATAATTTTAAAATGATTTCTTTGTATTTAAGTCCCACTATGTGCTCAAAACTCTGCTGAGTTATCCACCTATTCCCTCTTGATAACCTTTTTGTGATGCCAATATAATATCACCATTTAAAGATAAAAATTTTTTATTCATTCAAAAAAAATTGATGACTACCCCGGGTGTATGGCCTGAATAACATCACTCTGCAAGCTGACAGTTGAAGCTAAGATTTAAACCCATTTTAATTTAAAACACATATCCTTTCACACAATTTCTATCTTGCAAAGATATTAAAAATTCGAGCAACTCATATATCCTTGTTTATTCAAATTAGTTCTCACTCTCATTTTGTACATTAACATTACCAGTATTTTTATCATTTATATATCAATTGTAAACATTCAGTAAATTACAGAAAACTAAAAGTAAAAAAGTAATATTTAGTATAATCTTAACACTAAGGGTAATTTCATTATATATATATATATGTTATATATATATAATAAATATGTTTTTATTTAAAATATATAAGCAAATACCAAAATATATTCAGATTTCCCTTTTCTTAAAAAAAATAGCATATCATAATATTTTTCTCCACTTGTTTTTTTATTTTAAAATACCTTAGAAATCATTTTATTAATATATAGAACTACATAACTGATATTTTACAGCTGTGCAGTAAGTCTTTTTTTACTGCATTATACTTTATTCAATCAGTCCTTTATTGATGAACATTTAGGTTGTTTTCCATCCATTATATTATTTTAACAAGTGTGTCGTTAGAATGAACTCATAGACATAAAATTGCTAATCAGAGAGTAATTGCATATGTAATTTTGCTTGATATTACCTAATTTCTCCTTAAAGGTTGTACCAGCTTGCATTCCTGCCAAAAATTATGAGAGTATCTGTTTCCCCACAGCCTTGCCAGCAGAGTGTGTTGTTAAATTTTTTAATTTTGCCTATTTAATAGGTGAAAATGTAATTTCCTGTTTCTTTTATTTTGCATTTCTCTTATTGTGTTCTAGGGTGACCATTTTATCATGTGGTTAATAGCTATTTGATTTTGTTTTCTATGATCTATCTGTCCATACTTCTTATTTCTTCTAAACTATCATTGGTTTCTTTTTATTTTTATAGAAAGTCTTTGTATATTAGGGTTATCAAACTTTGAATCTAATATGAATTGAAATGTTTTTCTCAGTACATAATTTTCTTAATCTGATTATATATCTAACATATAATAAATAATATAGCTATATATACCTAAATACATATATATTATCACACCACATTTTCTTTTTTACTTTTGTGGTTCTATTTAGCTATTTTCTTTTTCTCCCTTCGCATTTAGAATAGTGGTTAAGAAAGCTTTCCTCACCCCCCAGCTTATAGAAGAATTCTTTCATTTTTCTTAAAGTTGTATGCTACCATTTGTTACTTTTGAATATCTAATCGATTTGAAATTTATAGTGATATAGTGTGTACAGACTAAATTGAATTTTATCTTTTTTTGCACACCTGTTTAGTGATTTCTGTCCCTTACTAATTTGAGATGGCATCTTTATCATTTAGCAAATTTGCATAAAAAATTTTCAGGCGTTCTATTCCCTTCAATTGGTTTTATGAGTATGTGTCAGTATTAATATTATAAGCTTCATAGTAAAATATATGATAAGAATAGACACCTCCTTCTCATTTTTTCTTTTTGTTTTGTTTTGTTTTTGTTCTCAGGATTACCTATTCATTCTTTCTTGTTTATTCTTCAAAAAGTTTTTGTATTTTATCTACTTAGCTTCCAAAGGAGGGAAAAATTAATAGTAGTTTTAACTAGGATTGTGTGAAATTTTTAAATGTTATAATTTCTAACAATAAATTTTAAATGAATGATGGCAATTTTTTTAAAAAAAATACTATTTGGCAAACTTCCCTTTAGTAATTGTCTTAGTCTAGAAATACTAGTGGTTGTTAAAATTTAGCAGGCAAAAATATTATAAGAAGCAGATTTTTCCATGGTCTCAAATAAATTATTGAAAAAAATACAATCAAAATCTTTTAAAAAAAATTTGGGAAATACTATTAATATTTTTTATTCCTAAATATTATTTGGGAATAATTATTTATATTTTATTCCACATGAATTTGTCAACACAGAAGTTTATATCAATTTTGTTTAAAATTGATGAAGTTTCAAATTTCTAACCACCCAACATTGCATTGCTAGATATTATTATCTAGCCATATTATGAAATGGCGTGCAGTCATTTTTTTAAATGATAATGATATTCTTGCTACTGTTATTCTTCGCCTTAGAGAGATATGAGCAATACGTTGTTATCAAAACATTTAGATAAAAAATAATGCATAGAATATGTTGAAGAAAAAATGACAACAGACAAGATAATCAAACAGAAGTTCATTCTTTTTATTTTATTTTATTTATTTTTTTATTATTATTTATGCCTACAGCACCTGGTCTTCCTAGGTGATCTCTTATCCAAGTACTAACCAGATCCAACCTTGCCTAGCTTCCGAGATCAGACATCAGGCTTGTTCAGGGTGGCATGGCCATAGATCATGGATGGTGGCTCCACTGGGGTGTGAACCCCGGACTTTCTGTGTGTAAAGCAGACATGCTAACCACTACACTATGGAACCACACCCTTTTTTTTTTTAATTTTAATAAGTTTATTTGAGCCAAACTGATAACATACACTGGGGACCAAAATCTCAAATGCCCTTGAGAATAACAATTTGCAGCTTCTTTTATGCATTTTAAATTAAGGAAGAAATGTAAGGAACATTCCATGGAGGTAGGAGGAAACAAGATGGGGATTAGATTATAGAATAGTTAACAAGATTATATATATTTTTAAGGGTGGTTATAACTTATTTCAAAGGTGTGTTAATCTAGATGCACAGAACAATGGACAAGGCTTGCTTAAGGCAAAGAAAATTTAAAAGGGTATAGTCCTGGGGCTTGGCTACCCACCATGACCTGCCCAATTTATGATCAGATTGCCCTGTAAGGTTACCATCCATGAACTCCTTTTTTATCCACAGTCTCTATTTTCACTCATAAATCAATCTGAAGGTTGCAGAGTGCAGTCTCAAAGCATTAGGAAGGCTCATTCCTACAAATTCTCAGTAACAACATCATTTTGTTGACCACTATAGATAGGGCAATACTGGGCTTTGAATAGAAGCCAAATTTTTCCCATAAAGGGAAGGACAAGTAAATGGATGGCCATCAGGTCTTATGGCTTGCATTGGGAAAGAACATTCTGGGTCATTTCCATCCTGTGAATTATCACAGTCCCGAGTAGTTTTTTTCTTCTACCTTATTTTTTTTTTCTGTACATTACATATACTATAACATTTACATAAGCCATGAAAAAAAATGTGTTAGGCAGATAGGTAGACATGAGCAATGAAGGTGGGGTAATGCAGGCCCAATTCAGAGACCTCCCTTAGGACCTCTCCGAAACACCCATTTTAAAAATTACCATTACGTCCTGAAATATAAGGAAGTAAAAACTGCAAAACTAAGCACTAGTTTAGTCTGGCCACAAGCGCCTGTGCAGTTAGTAGACATACTGACGTTCCTTAACTTTATCCTTGTTATATCATCATTATAACATCCTACATGTGCCCAGAAAATCACGAATCTAATTAGACTGAATTTCACTTAACCGCATGTGCAATAGACAAAGAGTTCTATAGCAGCCAAATGTCAATCAAATGACCTCACGTGCCAATCATCTAGCAGCACCCTTTTAACCACCCATCAAGGGCCAATATACATTTCACTTCCTGAATTCTATGGGGTTGCAGCCATCTCTGGCATAGCCTGCTTCTCTCTTTTTACTTTAGTAAAGCTTACTTCTCTTAAATTTTGCTAATCTGAAATTCTTCACTGCTTCATCGAAAAGGGCTAAAGCCCTTTCAGCACCACCAGGGCAATGATTGATTTGGATCAATCCCAATAACAAATTAACAGTTATCTTATGCATGTTCAGTATCATAAACACTCAGACCATACAGAAAAACCCAAAGAACAAGTATAACTACTGCCTGTAATCATGTAAATCTTCACTTCTTTAAAATGACTTTTCTCTTCCTCCTTGATTCAAACTGTCCTTGAGCTCACTTGTTTCTTCTCTTTCCTTATCCTTCTGCATACAGCATGACCATTCCCTTAATAATTAAGCCCTTAGGTCAGCATCAGACAGTCTTAAAAATAAAGCCCCAGGTTTGTTGACTACAGAACTAAATTTCAGTCAAATTAAAGATAACATCTTGCAGCTCCACACCCATGAAGGCCTATGACCCCACTAGCAAGCCGTTGAAACCAGACAGGACTATGGCTATGACTGACATCCGAAACTGAAGCAATGATCAACTGCCTCCTACCATACTAATGAGTTTTCCCTTCTATGACCTATCCCTTAGAGCAGTACAGACTGTACCAGTCTGTGGCCTGTTCAGAACCACACCACACAGCAGGAGGTGAGCAGCAGGCCAGCGAGCTAAGCTTCATCTGTATTTGTAGCCACTCCCCAGCTCTAGCTTCACCATCTCAGCTCCATCTCAGATCATCAGACATTATATGCTCATAGGAGCACCAGTCCCTGGTGCCAAAAGGTTGGAGACTGCTGCCCTAGAGGCCACTGGGGAGCCAGGTCTTTGAGTGCTAGTTCACCTGTATCTCCAGGCGTGGTACCATTTCCTTAACTAAACCCCTACTTTCTTTGTTGCAAACTCCTGTTTGAGTCTCTTTTGGCTTTGATGCATGCAGGCAAAATGAACCCTTGAGTCTGATTACACTATTATTATGACTAATTTTATTAGCAGACAGATAAAGGAAATCAAACAATATCTATCCCTGGAATTGGCGGCTTCTTGATGGATGTCCGTAAATAAATTTAGATATCCATTTGAGGTTAGGGGCTTTTTAAGTTTATTTCCAATAAGTTTTGTGGGTGTCTTTCATCTGATGTTCATTTCAATAAACGAAATTTCCAGGTGACAATCAATACTCTTTCAAGTCTTTGTTTCCTGAGAGTTCACTGTGAAAGGAAGTGGTTACTATGTTGGCATTATTTTTTTTTGAAGTGATTCTGTCAAACCTTAGCAATACTGTAAGATATCTCCTTTCAGTAATGTCAGCTCATAAGTTTCTTCATCTAAGACCAGCTTAAATTCCCTGTGATGCATAAAGAAATGTTAAAAAAAAAAAAAAGTGGGAGCTGGGGAACCAGGAAAAACCAAGTGGCTATCATAGGCTTCCTACAGCTCTGACTTTAATTTATCACCATTATTTAGCAATACAATATATCTCAAACGTTTTTTAACACTTATTTTACAATGCTTCCCATTAAATTTGACATAAAAACCAAATCTTTTGAGGTTTTCCGGGCTCCTTTCTGAAACATAACAGTTATTTCTACATATATTGGGATTTCAACCCTTAAAACCTCGATTTCTAAGGCAAACTTAGAAGTAAGCAGTTAGCAACTTTTAGCTTGGTAGATTTATAAAGACATTTTATAACCTCTAAAAACTTTGGCTCTTTTACTGGAAAATTTATTTAACACATTTTATAATCTCTAGAAATGTATTTCATAGACATTTTAGTCAATTGTTACCATGGACTTATTTTTGTAAATCTCAGATAAAATAAAAATACATCTGTTTTACTTAAACCAACAAACTTAAGCTAGCTTTTATTTACTAAGGATTAAGTTTAGATGAGGTGAACTTGAAAAGCATTTGAGTTAGTTTCTATATTTCTGAGAATTTTAGAATACCTACTTCTTATAAGTGCTTGCTTTTAAATTAATTTTAACAATACCATTCAGAGGTAACATCATAGATTGATCTACTTACATGTCTTTTTCTTTGAAGATTTGAGTGACCAATTATATGTTTTTCCAGTCATTCTGCTTAATTTTATAGATGCTTTTTCTAATTGTGTACAGAAAAGATTAATTTAGAAGTATCAAAGGATTCTCACCTTGGTTAGTTAGTATTAATGGGAGGCCTGACTGTCATGGGGTTTGTAGGCCTTAGAGGCACAATTTCCCATGTTAATTTTGAGATCTGTACAGTCTGAACAAATTTCTAGAGAAAACCAACCTTCATGTGCACATTCCTAGATGTGCTAAATGCAATGGATATCCCTATATAAGACTGCTATACACCCTAGAGGAAATTTTTCCTCAAGCAGCCCTATAAAGATCCTTTGTCATCTAAGAATACCCAAGCAAGCACCAGTGAGAGCCTCCCAGATACTGACTGATCTGGGACACTTTTTACAAGGTATGGGCCACTCTCTTTGGCCTCTCTCTTAGGGTGAACCCATTCCAGTGTGCCCCGCTTTCCTCCCTAGGGCTCCTGTCATCCAGGATCAGCTGGATTACTACACTGGAAACTTTAAAGGACCTGTCTCTACCACTCTGGATTTGGGGATCTGAAACAACTGTCATAACCCCATTTGTTAGTCTGGTTGAAGAAACAAATGTTCTTTCTCTTTCAGATCTAAAGAAAATTCAGTCTCTCATTTAACCAGCAAAGATTTTATTCGGACTCTCAGTAAGCAATCCAATTTAAATGATGAAATTAAAACGACAAACTATTTTATTTATTTGTTTGTTTGTTTGTTTGTTTTGCTTTCCTGAGTTATCTCAGCATTTGTCCACCTCCAGGATTTTCTAAGAACAGCTCAAATAAAGTCATGGACTGCTACTTAAAGAAAAGAGGCCTGGAATCCCAAAGGAAAGTCACCCAGGTTCATTTGATTTGAAGTTGAGAGCTTGTGGGACACATTGGGCCCCCACTGGCACTTAGCACCAGATTCAGTTTCATGGGATGTTCCTGGTTGGGTTTCTTAGGAATCCTGCTGACTACACCAAGTAAATGTCTATATAAGAAATATCCAACCAGTAGAGAATTTTTATATAAGAGTTTATTTGAGCCACACTGATGACACATGCTGGTGAGCAAGATCTCAAATTTTCCCAAAGTAAATTAATTTTATTTGAAACTATTGCTGCAATAAAGGAGAAAGCAGAGACCAAATCTGTATACCTTACTCTGCTGAGACAAAACTCAGGAGAGGGTTTAAGGGTTGTAGTAAGGAATTTTAAGCTACCTATCTAAAGTTCATTCAACCTGAGTGTGGTTGCTGGTCATGTAGCAAAATCTTGCCACCAGGGAAGCAAACTTGAACCATATAGTTTCTACTATTAAGAAATAAAAATGGTAGGAACAGTAACCATAACAGAAATATAATCGCATTTAGGAAAAATCTCCAAAACCACAGGTGCCCACCAATTGGCATAACTATTTTTCTGGATGACCTGTTCTCATTACCATACTAAATAACACCCCCCCACACACACCAGCACCATGATAGAGCTGATACAGCCCATACAAGACCAAAAAAAGAGGTAACAACCCAGTTCTAGGAAATTTCCACCTCATTTCCTCCCCTCACTTAAAGGACCCAATCCCTAATCCCAAAAGTCTATAAAAACGCCAGTAGATTTTAGGGAGTCACATCCATTCTCTTTCAGAGTATGCTCCTTTGGTGCATCAAATTTTGCTTCAATAAACCTTTCTTTCTGCAAAACTATTTCACCTAGTCTCTTGATTTCTATCCTGAGAGGGGCTAAGACTCTGTGCTGGCAACATGAGGGAAACAATAAGGCCATCTTAGTCAAATACATTGTAACACATACACACACATATATTTTCACAATGTCAGATTGGCTGACTGTTAGGGATTAAATCTTGGCTCTTGTAATTACTAGTCAGTTAACAATAGGATTTTACTTACTCCTTCTGAATTCCCATTTCCTCTGGTGAATATTAGAGAAAGGGTTTGAGGGTGTAACTAGTTGTGTGAGTTACGCGGTTCTGGTAGATCATGTAAGGATCTCAGAACCGTGACTAGCATATAGCAAAAGTATGATGAGAAGCTTCAATCAAAAAAAAAAAATACAAATATATTTTACTTTTATACAAATGTGTCTGAGAAGTTTTTCATGAACTTTTAAATATGTATATTTAAAAGTAGTTTAAGACACAGAAACTTGAAAAAATTTATGAAGTCAGATATGTAGTTTTATATGTGGAGTCATGATTAGAAAGACCTGGACTATTCAAAGAATAAACAGATAAACACACTTGAATTTATTTTGGTTGCTTTCCTTTTTCACTTAAAAATATTAAAGGAGTCAAACTTTTTTCCTAAGTAATGTCTTTGGCTCAATATTATTTACTATGTATGAAAGATATTTCATATTATTTTAAAACTTCAAGATTATTTTGTACTAAATTTTTAATACTGCTTGAAATAGCCTCTAGATTTTCCATTATGATATAGCAATCTGACTATTTGTTCTAGCTGAAGAACTATAACTCTATTGTATAGTTTTCCACTGAGTATTGCATACATAAACTAAGTTAGTTTTTCTTAGTAATTCAAAACTTAAAACTTCAAGTTTTGGGGAAATTGCTAGGCCTAATGCTCATGGTCGTCTCTCAGAAGAATAAAATTTTCTTACCTTAGTCATGCTGTATTATTATTTTGCTATTTTATATATAATTTATCATTATTTAAGATAAGACTTCAAAATTTAAATTGCTATTCAGAATTCCTTATTGTGTTATCCTGATCAATTTTTTTTTACAAATTTTATAGTTAAACAACCAATAATATCTTCCTTAAAGTTTTAATAAACTTTTCCAGCAAAATTACCTATTTCAATGACAATTTTGAAAAATTTTATGATGTCCATGAAATAGAAACCTATTTGATAACTCTATTGTTTCTTTAGACAAATTAGTAATACTTATAAAAATCAATTTTACATAATTTTTTCAAACAGTTAGCAAGAGCTATTTTATAGCTATACCTTCTCAAAATTAGATTTTAAATTTATTTTTAATTACTTAAGGTAATTTTTAAATTTTACTTTTTGTATGTTTACTGTGATATTACTTGAAGAAAGTTTGTTTTTATATAACTTTATAATGGAAAAACTTGTATTAAAGAGAAAACCATAGGCCCAAAATGACATCACTTCTGCTAAAACCCATGATAACAAACTTAGAGTTAATGCCTGACCTAATTGCTGTTTTAAACTTTCCTGAAAATATAATCTTAATCAACCAGTCTGGAATCTTCTGGTCAAGCACCAGTAAAATAATCTGTAAGTAGCCCTCTCCTTTCCTACCCCCAAGAAAGAAAAGACAATCTGCATGATAAAAACACTTGTTCCCTACTCCTTCTAAAAAATGAGAAGGAGGAAGAAGGAGAAGGAGGGGAAAGAGGAGGAGGAAAAGGAGGAGGAGGAGGAAAGTCTTGGTTTAAAATTAATCCTACTTTTCTTTTTGTTAATAGCTTCTTTGACCCACTCTTCTTCCCATAAAAACTTTCCAGCTTTTACAACCCCTCAGAGCACCCTTCTACTTGCTAGGTAGGATACTAAGATTTATTAATCATTTAATAAAACCAATTAGAACTTCAGATTTATTCAGTTGAATTCCGTTTTTTAAAATTTGAATTTATCAATAAATTTTTCTACTTTTCAAATAATTTGCTTTAATCTAATCCATTCTACTATTTTCTCTAAGTCTTTTGATTTCTCTCTTCCTAAATCCTTATATTTATTATATTTATTCTCTCATAAATATGAAAATAATATTTAAGAGTATATATTGACCTAAGGACAGCTATGATTCTGATAATGTAATGTAATGTTTGTCTAGTTGCTAACCAACAATTTTTCAACATTTGAAGTTCTAAATTCTGTTTTGGAAATAAATTGCTTTATATAAGGTGTCTCCCTCTCTATCCCCCTTAAACTAAATATTTTATCTTTTCTTTTTTATCCTGGAAATTTTATATCTGTGTAACATTTGCCAGCATATAAATTGCTTCTCTTTTCCAATAGCATAGTGAGTAACTTCTTTTCTAAATTCAACCTTGAAAGTAGTCTCCTAGGAAAAACTATTAATTCAGCACACTTTCTGGAGTTTTCATAAAAATTTTCCTTGATTTTTTTCTAAAAATAACTTCTGGTTCTCTGGGACTTTACAATTCAGTGAAACAGTCAATGGTACACTGCCAGTAATGACTTCAGCTTTCTTCCAGTGTATGTCACTCATAGCTCATTATTCCAGGCTCTAGCTTTCCAGGATCCAACATTTGCTAATGCTCAGTTCCTCATTGCCTGCCATTTTGAGTTCTGAATGAACATACATATTTGTGAAGGTTAAATGAGAGCTGAGGCAACAACACTCTCCCCATTGTCACAGATCATAGAACCAGTTTATAGAAGAGTACTCAAGTGGCAGCTAGGACTCTGAATTTCTGATGTTTATCCAAGTAATCTCTATTTCAAGTAATAAAGCCAGGTAATAACAAAAACAGAAGAATGAATGAGCTTTAATTTCAATTCCACTCTATAATTAACAGCTATAACTTTATGTGTGTTTTCCTTCGAAGCTCTTTTGTGTTTTCTCCCTTAAGTCTCATCCTAGGTGATACAGTATGATTTTGAATGAAATGTCCCTGAAGATCAGTTGGCAGATACTATTTTGATGCAGATCAGCAATTATCTTCTAAGTACAGAAAGTAATGATTGCATTATTCTGAGAAGTCCTCATTCAAATTAAGCAAATTATTTGAATTGTTAATAGGCAGTCAATAAAACCTTAATTAAACCATTTGCCAGTAATTCTTCTTATGAACTAATGTTGTTTATTTATTTATTTTTTTAAACCACAGACTAAAACTACATTTAAAGTTTTGATGTATTGTCAGTGGTTAATTTTTTTTCACCCAGAAAATGGGTGAACAAGAAAATCTTTCTTGTTCAGAAATATAAATTTCACTATTTGTGCCTCAATAACTCTGGTTTCAGCTTCCTACCCAAAACTACAAAATCTCTTTGAAGAGCACCATATAAGTAAATTAAGGCATCAAGTCATCAATCTGGGAATGTGACACCCAGGGGGGTATTTTTCTACTTATAGCAGCTATTTTGGGGCTCCAACAAGAATTTCCCAAAACCACATGCTTGGGTTCAGAGGCTTCATGGAACATATACCTTTACTTCAAAAATAAACTTTATTTTCAGAAAACAGGCCATTATTGTTTGTATAAAAAGTCTCTTAGTTTTGTTAGGAAACAATTTAACGACTTCAGTTCATAAGAATACTGTGAGAAAAATGATTATAAATGTAACCTTTATTGTAAAAGAGCAGAAGCAATTTGACCCCTTGGTTTTGTTGCTTGGCTGGTTACACAGAGTATCTTTTTCCAAGTATAAACACAGGAGTGATATATAAATGTTGAAAAATAATAATAATAAAATAAGTTATCACACTTACAGCAGAAATATTGATTCTGGCTCACTATTTGAAATTGAGGGTCCTTATGACTTTGCTTAAATTTAGCATTGAATCCTAGAAGTCATATTTCTCTCTATATATATATACTTCTCATAGACTTAGCCTTTTCTTTGGATAATCAACAACCTGCCAGGTAGTAGGCTTAAGAGAACATCTTGACCTAAATTATGTTTCAGCTCTTAAGCTCTAAGGTGAAATAACCCTCTGGCTACATTAGCATGAGATCAGACAGAGGAATGCTGGAGCAGACCTCAGAACTGTCTTCAAGACCTGAAGAAATGATTTATTATTATTACCTTACCTCTGACCAATGAGCTCCCAACACAATCTTGAATCCCTGACTCATTGTATCTTGTGATTTTGCCCTATATAATCTGTAACCTATAGGTCGTGGGCTAGTTAGATTTTTAGAGCATTAGCTCTCCTTCTGTAATTGGCCAGTTCAGTATTCAATTATTTTTCTTTCTATATTACAAACCCCTGCTCATGAATTTCTTTACACCAGTATGCTCAGGCAGATGGACTCAAACACAGGGGTTCTGGAGATGTACTTACTGAATAATCACTGTTAGACATTGACTTTTAGAGGGACTTTAAATATGTTAAGCAATGTCAGGAGCCGTTCTTATCAAGGCTCTCATACTTGAGATCTAGGCAACTTTGCCTTGGGACAGAATCTGCCTCGCCCTGTGCTATCTGATAGGATAGACAGCCTAAAGTCAGTTGCCCTGACATGCCCTGACCTGCCCTGGGCCCCTTGAGCCATTTGCTTAAACTAATCTGACCTTGCAGCCCCCTCCTCTCCCGGGACCCTTCTGCATTTTGGGGTCATATAAGGAAATGGAATGTTCTGCGGTTCGATATCCAAGGCAACCGTGATTATGCAAATCCTCCCCTTTATATACTCTACCCCTACCTACAATAAACGAGGCTTGATCAGAAC
>PVKZ01003939.1:0-105123 GCA_004027375.1 Macroglossus sobrinus | reverse complement strand
TGGGCCCGGGGGCGGGGCGCGGGTTGGGCAGCGGGCGGCTGCAGCAGCGCGGCGGCGCCGGGGCTCCCGAGGAAGAGCGACTCCTTGCGGCGGGTGTGCGGGCTCTCCAGCAGCGCGCAGAAGCCGTAGGCGGTGAGCGCGCGGGGCAGGTGCGGCAGCGAGAGCGCGGCCTGCGAGCGCGGGTCCGAGTCCGTACGCCCTGAGCCGTCTTCGGCTCCTCGGGGCCACAGGTCCGGCTCTGCAGCGCACCGGCGCGGCACGGCGGCTGCCGGAGGCGGGGACTCGGGCGCGCAGGGCGCAGGCAGTCGCGGCGGGATGCAGAACTCGGGGATGCGGTCTGGAGTGAGCACGTTAGAGAACGAGGGCTCCGGAGCAACGTTGCCCACGGCGGAGGCACGGAGTTTCCCGAGGAGCCGCATCCTCGAAAGATGGGGCCTATAGTGACGGGAAGAAGCGCTCCTGTTGGGGAGAAAAGCTGCTGAGTTTGGGCGCCTGGGCCCTCTCGAGGCGTGGCTAGACCCCTTCCCCGGGCCCTCTGAGGGGACCAACGCACCCACGACCCCCGCCAGTACGAGCCGAGTTCTCGCGCACTCAGAAACCTGCCCCGCTTTCCATTCATTGGTACTAAATAAATGACAAAATAGAAATCAGACCTTTCCCTCTTCCTCAGTCACTATAGGTCAAGAGTTGTAAGTTTAGTGCCTGTTGTCTCCTGGTCCCGGCTGAGGCCCCAGATTCAGCACTGTGGCCAGGACAGTGGCACTCCTCTCTTATACCAGGAGCCTGAGTCCCGCCCCCTCGCCGAGAGCTCATCCCCTGAAGGCTTGGACAGCCTGCTTTCCTGGCCACTCCCTTCCCAGGGCTTGGCGGCCCTGCAGTGGGTTTCAGTGTGAGCAAAGCTGTCGCGAGAGCAGGCACCCTCTTGTCAGCCCTGGGACTTGCATCTGTTCTGCGTTCCCAGAGCCACTTACACAAGCCTGTGAAAGGTTGCAGGTGAAGAGAGGACACCCCATTGCCCTGCCAAGGGACAGTTGGCAGCTAAAAATGTTGGCGGCCCTTGGAGAATGTGAAGCAGGATGAGGAAACAGGAAATTACTTTTTGCTAGGAGCTAAATCTTGTCACCCTGCACATGACCTACATTCTGTTTTACTGCCTCCACCGCACTTGCCATGTATGGACTGATATGGTTTCCATGGTACTCATGTATTTCTTATTTATGCGTCTCCCTCTGCTGGATGTTGGCTTCCTTAATACTTAGGGCCTGGCTCAGTCAATGCCATAAATAATGGTCGAGTGGGTGAATTAATGTCTGTAAAAATTTCAGAATGACTTCAGTCTCTGCCTATTATCTTGATTACCACAAAAGATGGGGCTTCTGCCTCATGCCCTAAAAATAACACGATATTTCCAAAGCTACCTCTTTCTCTCTGCTCCAGCATGGAGATACTCAGAAAGAAAGCACATTACAGAAAATATAAGTTTCCACCCTCAACCTTTATTTTCTATGATGAGATAACTGGAAGCACAGAAGGACTTGAGGAAATTTCATAAAGGTTAAAGAAAGCTAGTTAATAGCAGAACCTGGAACTAGCAATTTTCCATTTATTTGGTTTTGTATGTGGTGCTTCCTGTTATCTGAAATATTCTTTCTCTACTTTTTTTTTTTTCTGGGGAGGAGGGGTAGGAACTCCTGTTTTCTTTTCCATAATTTAGCAAAGCATGATCCCTTGAGAGACCTTATACCCAACTCCCCTACTACTATTCATCAGCCCTTCCTCTCTATATAGTCTCTGTACCACCATTGCCTCATTTAGCATGTTGCTTTGGGATTTTTGGTTTACACATTTGTCTATTTTAATAGACTAAGAATTTCTTGAGGGCAAGAACAGGGGCAACTCAATCACAGTGGAGTTTGGGGGACCTATTATGAATATATGTAAAATAAAAGTGCTGGAATTTGGAACCAGGGTCTGCTTCCATCCCAGCTCCCCCATCCAAAGACAAACCTGGCTGTCTTATTTATTTTTTATCCAATTCCAGCACCTGGGAATACAATGCCAGGCAACGAATAAGTGCTCAGTAAATATTGATGAATTATATTATTTCGAATTGAGCCTGATTTACAATCCAGGTCTTATGACTGTCAGGTGCTTTTAACCACATATCTCACTCACTATGTTATTCCATTTCTTTCTCACTATAAACCAGTGAGGTGGACATTGCTTCTGTTGACCAGATGAGAAACTGAGGTTCGGGTTAGAGAGTTGTCTAGGGTCAAACTATGAATCGAAGCTCACATATTTTGAGTCCTAGCTTTTTGGTCTTTCATCAGTCCATTCATTAAGTTCATTATAAATCACTGAGTCTATTGTGTGTCAAGCATGTATGTATGACTTGTGTTGCATTTTATACCCAGAATATTAATTCTCAGTCTACTATTAAATGTTTTCCACTATCTTGGCTTTGGAATAAGCACCATTATTTCCAAATAAGATAAGGAGAGTGATTGTTTTTCCTGGGCTAGTAACTAATGCTTTCTTTCTTAATTGATCACTGTTCTCTAGTATACTCTTTTTTGGTTGGTGGGGTAAGCAAGGATCAATATGCAGCAAGGGAACAATAACCATTCCTGCTGAAGCCATTCTTGCAAGCAGAGTCCCTGGGGTTCAGACTTTATCATTTCTCTTTGACTCTTCAGGTCAGTCTGCAAATCTGTAGGCAAATCGTCTCTAAAGCAGAGAACACCTGGTGCGTTATGTCCTGACGATGTGTCAGCTCACTTCAAATCGGGCCTCAGTGAAAATGGCTTTCACTTTCTAAAGGCCTTGTGACATGAACATATAAAATCAAGTCAGTGGGTAAATGCCACTGAAAGCAGTACATGGAATATGAATAATTGCACTACCAGTACTTCCATGTTCCTAGAACAAGATAAGCATGGCCATAAACACCGTCTCTATCTAGAGAGTTTTCCAAAACCAGTAGTTTGCCTTGAATCAATATTCCACAGAAAAGAAAGTAAGACACAGAATAATTGAAATTCTTATGTGGGAATGCATTTTAGTCACTTATTCACTTTAACCCATAACTGCAGGCTGTATCTATAGTTAGAAGCCTGGTTTCCTTTAAGTCTGGAATCACATTGGGAGAAAGTGAAAAACGGCCCCTCAGTGGAAACTGATCATGCCAGTTTTTTCATCATTCTGTGCCTTGTCACCATAAAAGGTCCACCATCATCTTGTATTCAAAGCTTTGAAATTGTTATTTTAAAGAAACTATCCCAATAATATTAACTTTTCCTGAACACTCACTATGTACTGGCTCTTATTTAATCCCTAAACAACCCTCTAAAGAAGGTCAGGATTTAGAAACTATGACTCTTAGAAGATAAGCAAGTTGTTCAAAGTCTCACATCCAGTAAGAGCAGAGCTGGGACTCAAACTCATATCTTTCTGGCTCCTTATCTTGTCCCTATAGTACTTCCCTCAAAGCTGTTTATCCTAAACCTATCTCCTCTCCTGGCAGCTAGGTAACAGAGAAAGAGACCCTTCTTCCAAGGCCTTGAGTTAAAACTATACACCTTATTGTTTATACAAGTACCTAATGGATTAAAGCATGCAATTGTCATGAGCAGGACATCACTAGTTATGCACAGCAGTACTACACCATTTGTAAATAGAATATTTGTCCTCCCAGGAAGTGCATTTATTCATTCTCTTTATCTGTACTATACCTTGTTCTGAAACAGGATTTTAGGTGATTTACATAACAAAGACCCAGGGAATGTATCAAAGGCTATACTCAGAAGTGGTGAAAATGAAAATGACTTGTAATGCACTGAGAAAGAACTCTGAATAAACTAGACTTTTGGTGGTGTGTGTGCTATAGTGTATACAGATATCGAATTATAATTTTGTATACCTGAAACTTCTATAATTACTTTGCAAAAATTTTTTGACATGTATCATACCAATTCCCCTGGAATTGGAAGAACAAGGTGTGAAGAGGCTCCAGTGGGACGACTTGGGATAGTGGGAAATCCTATAGAAGCCTCATAGTCTACTGGCCTTGGAAAACTAGAAAAGGAGTTTAAATGTCCAGTGGTATGGGAAAGGCTATGCTCCCTTTATAGAAAAAAATACAGTCATGGAAAATCATCATCAAGAAGATTGTAGCAACGCCAAAACATATTTCTGATGGAGCAGTCAATACATTAGCAACTAGCAATACATTATATATTCCTTAACATCACAGTTGGATAAAGATGTGGTCTCCTAGTGCCCAGAACTGGAAAGGAATATAAAATATTGAAATAACTTTTTTTGTGTGGATATTGAAATATTTATCAATGGGCATATAAAATGTTTTATGTCCTGGTTCATTGAGAGTTAGTTTGAGCAAGTTTACAAAAATGCGTGCAACACGATCAGATAAAATAAAACAAAAGAAAGTAGGTAAATTAGAACAGAAGGTAAATAAAAGTAGGGAAGATGTGATAAAACCAGAAATGAGATTAGAATGGAAAACATACAGTGAACATTTGTAACCGTTGCCACAGTACTGCAGAAGGAGCCCAGGACCTGGCATCAGAAAAGCTGACTTTGAGCTTTATTTCAGTAATTTAGTTTTTATGTATCCTTTCACAAGTTATTGCACCTCCAATATACCTTGTATCCATCTGTAAGGTGGGAAAGATGATAATTTCTTCCTGAAGAGAGAATGAGAATTTTTACGTTAAAGTACTTTGTAAATCATAAAGTGCATGCAATCAATTCTTTACTTGCTGTTTCCTGAAAGTATTATATTCCCTCACTTCCCACACTTCCCACACCCCCCTGTCCCCAAGACACACACATGCCTTCAGAACTCCTATTTATCCGTCTGGGTCTACGTTCCAACATCTCTTTCTCTTGAAAGCCCTCTATGAATACCCAGGCTGGATTATGTGCCCCTTTCCTCTGATCTTCAGAGCAAAGCTAAGACAGGGCAGCGAATCTCAGAATTTTTCAAACTTGGGTTCACAGTGGTGCTCTGCCACTTTCTACGTGTATGACCTTGGCCACGTTAGTAAAACACTGTAAGCTTGAATGTTATCTATTATGTGACAGTAACAGTATCTATTACCTTCATTTTGTGAGGATTAGAGATTTGACACCAAAAGCACAAGGTACATAACGGCTCAGTAAATTTTGGTTATTACTACTAAAATAACTTCTTTGGATTAAGTTTCTCATGTTAAACTTTCAAAATTGCTTGGTTTGATTAAGCACATTAAGTCTGTTTACATTTGGAGATTTAGCTTTTGAAAATAGTTTATGAAAAACATATGAAACAACTTTAAAAAAACAAACTAGTTGCTTGTCCACATTGAAAAAACCTCAAAGAACTGCAGACTTTTTAACAGTGTTATAGTTAAATTTTTATCAAGCTAACAAATGAAAATCGTGTAAATCAAATCAATTTTTTTTCTGGAGAGTGTCTAGATTCTTCCTAGCATTTACTTCTTTCATTGTGTTGTTTCCCTCTCTTACTTATACAGACATTGGATACTATTTGGTCATTTTTAAGTGCTGTAAATATCTCTCTGTGACTTGCTTTTTATATTTTTATGTCTTTTGAGAAACAGAAGTTTAAAAATTTTAATATGCTGTATCAAATTTGCGCGCGTGTGTGTGTGTGTGTGTGTGTGTGTGTGACTTTGCTTAATAAGTTCCTGCTCCAAGGTCATATATTTTTCTCTATTTTCTTCCGATGTTTCAAAAGTTTTGCTTATTCACATTTAGGTTATTAAGACAACAATGGGCAGAATTATCAGTGTTCTCTAAAAGTGAAAAGGGCTTCCTTAAGAAGTGATATGCTTTCCATCTTTGGAAGTGTTCAGTCTGTACAATCATGAGGTGGGGATGTTACAAGGAGGATGAATATAAACCATATTGTCTGTTTGTTTATAGATATAAGTGCAACACAGTATTGCTAGAAAATAATCAAACATTTCAAATATTATCTCAGAGTACTTGGTTATCCTCTCTTGAATACACTTACTGATTCTTCTTTGAAAACTACAATCAACTCTACCTAAATTATTTGAGGTTATGAACAAGTCAGCAAATGCTGTAAATTGACAGTTTTTGTCATCATTTGGTTACTATGAAGAATTGGATGTAAACAACCTATAGTTCCCTGCCTTGCAACATGACTGTGCTCTGATTTCATGGGACTAAACATTACTCACTTTGATTTTTTAGATTAGTCACAGAAAACACAGACTGCCTGAGCAAGCTCCAACACTATTTAGCTGTGTGAGCCTGGGCAAGTTTCTTAATTTATTTAAGCTTCGTTTTTGTTTGTTTATCTGTTCCATAAAGTTATTAGTTGTAGCTATATCCTAGTGTTATACTGATTAGTAATCTATGTAAAGCCATTATGACAATGTCTGGAATTTATTCAGTAAGCATATGTTTTGACAGTAGTAGTAAAGGTAATGGCAGCATTTTTTCACCATACTCATTGTTATGTCAGGTTAAAATTTTTAGACAGATGAGAACTTAAAAAGGAAAAAAAAAAGACAAATAATTTTAATGGGCAACTGGTTCTTAGTCAAGCCCTTTATGAAAGATTTATCTTATCTTTCATTAATCCTGCAAGGTTATAATTACCTAACTTTTAAATATGAAATTTGGCTCAGAGTTTAAATAACTCCTCCTAAAGTTAGGTACTTAGTCTGTAACCACAAAGATAGCATCAAACTGCTGATGTAAAAGCCTAAAGTCTGTTTGTGATGTTAACACTGCCTTTAAGAAATTACTTGTAGCTTAAACAAATTGATAGACCTGTTCCCAAGGCCAGTCACCCTAGGCTGGGCTGGCTACAGTAGATTTACTTCACTTTGAAAGTTGCCCTTCCTTTATAGAAATACAGTCAGACATGCCTTGTGTCATATTTTCCTGCTCACAGTCGAAAGTTGACATTATTTGTCTGTTTCAAACCAGGCAGGGCAAGCCAGCTTGAAGAACCCTACTGTTATTGATTGTATGACAGAGATCCAACAAGGCTCTAAGGATGAACGGTCTGAGTTGAATAAAAGATGGATTCTAGATCCACTGGAATAGTTGAGATTTTCATTTCAGATAATGATGAATATCACAGTATTCTCATTTGGCATCCCCAAAGCAGAGGCATCTTGGAAAGAAGAAAGCATTATGGTCCCATGAGGGAGGATATATACTATGCAACTATTGAGAACAGAGGGAGAGTGGAGCCACAGGAGATGTTGCATGAATTTAAAATTTTAGGGCCTGAAACAAGCATCTTCAAAATAAACCAATGAATTAAAGAACAAAGTTGTCCTCACTCACTTATTCTTTTCTCAGAGTTAAGACTTGGACTCCTGGTACAGCCTAAATAGTGAAAAACCCTCCATGATTAATATAGAACACTTCTTGCTGCCCTTTACAAGTGAGGACTCCAAAAAAAATGACTTTTTTCCATATCAAGTAGTGTAAGAAATCCCTATCTCTTAAAAGTAGAACTCAATTATATTTAATCTATATTGTCGTTGAATGATGTTTCATACAAATAAATGCTTTTTCAGTTCATATGTCATCAAAAGTACATTTTATTATAATGCCCTAGTATCACTTTGAAGTATATACATTATGAGATAGCAGATACCTCAAGGTTTTAATGCAATATTTATATACCTTGGCACTAGGCATATAAGGGCACCATTTGTTACATGAGTGGCACTGCATAATTTTAAAGAAATCTCCACATGACAGAATCCACCTATCCCATACTTGATCACAAAAACACATTTTCCCTTCCCATCAAGATATGGCCAAATGTTATATCATGGCCTTTGTTCTCAGTGTCTCTAGTTGGTGTCCACTCATCTTCTCCGTGAAAATCCTCCTGGAATGAGACCTGTGGACAACAACAGATTTAATAAATTAAAATACACTTACATGATAGATCAATATTCTAGAAAAGTATAAGCCCAGAAAAATTAATAGAAAAAAGTGTGTAAAACAGAATTGTATTTCTGGAAAAAAAAATGCATATATGACAAACACTGAGAGGATATCTATTAAAATGTTGCCAGCAAGTTTATTCTAACTGGTTTGATTACATGTGATTTTAATTTTTGTTTTATTTATATTTTCTAGATTTACCAAAATGAAGATGTGTTACTTTTGCAGTAGAACACTAAAGTTACTTTAAGTAGACAATAGATTTGAGTCACTGATAACTGAAGACACCAGGATAGAGATTTTACATGGAGTTAGTGTATTAAAAGTTACCACTTCAGAACCTGGGAAAGGATAAGTCTGGGTAAAAGAAAAAGACTTTAGACATTCCACAGGGCATGTGAGTTTCTTGAAAGCTCAAAAAAAAAAAATGTGAAAAGGCTATAGACAAATAATAGTATAGTTTTCCCTGGTGACCTTATATGTCAAACAATGGGCCCCTTGCCAGACAAAAAGAGAGCAATAGTACTTAACCAGTTGTATGTAAATCCATACAACCAGAGGCTTGATAAGAAAATAATACGTTGATGTAGAAAGGGAAAACCAAGAGCCATGAACCTATGGGAAAATCAAATCAGGTCTGGCCCAGAAAAGTGCATGGGAACTAGCCACGGTGTAGATCTGCGTGGAAATGAGCATTGGATAGACACATCCCTACCCATTCCCTAGGAAGAAAATCTGTGTCCCTGGTGATGTGCACTTTGACAGAGATAAGTTTGGGGAGGCAGTTTACAATGAGTGACATGTCATTTTAATTTTGGTTATTTTGTTTCTTATCCTTTAAAAGTCATCAGCATCATAATTAATATGCAGTCAGTGGTTACCCCAGAGAGGTTCATTTGGAGAAACACAAACTGGTTGAAATTGATCCAAATGAAGCAAACCTAGAAAAGTTCTTTGACTACCTCCAAATTTCAGATCTGTTTTCAGGTTAGAGGAAGAGAAAAAAGGGTAGACGTTTCCTAATTCTTAGTTTCACACTTCTCGTCTTTATCTTCTTCTCTAAAACATTCTGGCCCTCCTCGCTCATAAAGTTTTGAATTCTTGAAGAGATATTAAATCAAGATCTAAATGATTAATAAAACATTGTTTTGTACCACAAATTAAAATTGAACACTGCTTTAAAAGTGCTATAAATCTTATAGTTCACTAAAAAGGCTGTAAAATGGGATTTTCATTTGTATTTCACTTCCATCAATCATTTTGGCAACCTGGAAGACCAAGGGAAGATGACTGGATGGTAAAAGGAGGAAGCTGAGAAAGGAGAACTCCATGTACTAGAGAAACAGTGTGTTACAGAGTAAAGAGCCAGGTTCTAGTTCCGCTACTCTTATGAACATCTTAGGTCACTTATCCACATATAATCCCTCCAGCAACCCTGTGAAGACTGTATTATTAGTATCATTATCATCTCCGTTTTATAGACAAGGAGATGTGCCCAGAGGATAAAACCCTTAGAATAATGCTTGGAATGTAATTACTGTTACATGCTTCAGTTAAGTACACTAAAGAAGGGACTTAAACACCTAGCCAAGCAAGACAATACCTTGTCTATTTCCAAGTCTCAGCCAGCGCTGCTTCCAAACCAAGGAGCCAAGTCTTCCAATCTCTGAGAAGTAAAGCACAATTACCATCAATTAATTTTGAGACTAATAATGAAACTGACATCCTCTGCTGCTTCTTTATACCACATGTTTTAATATTGACATGCTTTTTAAAAAGTTCCCAGTTTACAGAGTAGTACTATAGATGAAAAGAAGCTGCCACTCTTGGTTTAATTTAATCTTGGCCATATACCATATATTAAAATGTAAAAATGTTCCTTTTGAAGTATTTTGTAACAATATTCTAGAATAAGGGGTTAGCCAAGTTTGGTAAAAATTCAGTGGTAGATAATTTGGGCTTTGCTTGCCACATTTTTGTCATTGCTGCTGCTACTTCTTTTTACAACTATATAGCCAACTCTGTAATAATGTAAAAACCATCTTTAGCTCAGGTGGCCAGAACAAAAAGTTTTAATGTAATATAAGAGTGTTTTGTTTTTTTAAAAAGGAATGTTAAAAGAAGTAGTGAAAGACACTTTGTGTTTTGCAAAGCCTAGAATATTAATTATCCAATATATTTACTACAAAAAATATTTACTGAACTCTATCCTAGAGAATCATAAGGTTAAGTGTATTAAAAAATTTTAACCCTTATTCCCATTTTTTTTCTGTTCTGTGGAGTTAGTTTGTTTCTTTAAAACAACAACAATGACAACAACACATAATCATCTTGAAGAATGCAGAAAGGCATTTAACATCTGAAAAAAAGCAAATTAATTCTGGTTTAAAAACTTTCAGCAAACTAGTAAGAGACCTTCTTTAATCTGATAAAGGACAACTAAAAAAATCTTTGGCTAAAATCATATTTAATTATTTAAGACTGAATGCATTCCTCCTATATTCAGGAAGAAAAAGAATATGTTTCTTCTCTATTTCTATTCAGCACTGTGTTGGAGTTTCGAACCAGTGCAATAAAAAGCATCCAGATTGGAAAGAAAATAAAATTGTCTTTATTCACAGATAATAGGATTGTCTATATAGAAAATCTGATGGAGTCTTCCAAAAATATACTCAAACTAGTGAGTTTAGCAAATTTACAAAATACAAGACCAATATACAAAAATCAGTTGTATTTGTAAAACGTCGGCAACGAACAATTGGAAATTGAAATTAAAGAAACAAAAATATTTGTAATAGTATTAAAAATATAAACTTCCTAGGATAAATCTGACAAAAGATGTGAAAAACCTGTAACTGAAACTACAAAACACTGCTGAAAGAAATTAAAGAAAATCTAAATAAATGGCAATTCTCCGAAAATTGGGCTATAAATTCAATGTTATCCTTAAAAAAAACCCCAGCAATAATATTTGCAGAAATTGAAAAACTCATTCTAAAATTCATATTGAAATGCAAAGGGCATAGAATAGCCAAAATAACTTTGAAAAAGAAATCAGAAAACTAATAAATACTATATGATTTCAAGACATTACAAAACTACAGTAAACATAACAGTGTGATATTGGCATAAATATCAACAAAAAAAACACAATACAAATTCTAAAAATAGAACCACACATATACAAATGATCTTTGAAAAATTTACAAAGCAATAGAGAAACAATCTCAATAATGTTGGATATCCTTACGCAAAAAAAAAAAAAAAATTTAACTGAGTCTTACTATGAAGTACCATATACAAATTTTTCTTACCATACACAAAAATCTAAAACTATAAAACTTCAAAATGAAAACAAAGGAAAACCTTTGTGACTGAGGTAGTCAACATTTTTTTTTTAGACAGTACACCAAAAACATAATCCATAAAAGAACAAACTGATAAACTGGACTTCATCAAAATTATAAATTTCTGCTCTTTAAAGAACATTGTTAAATAAAAAGATAAGTCACATACAGGGAGAAAATATTTGCTTATGACATAGCTGATAAAGGGCTTATATTTAAAATATAAAAAAGAACTCTTAAAGCTCAATAATAAAAAAATAATGAGGAGGACAATAGATTTGAATAGACACCTCACCAAAAAAAAAAAATATGTGAATAGCAAATAAACACAAGATGCTCAGCATCACTAGTCATTAGGGAATTGCAAATTTAAGTCATAATGAGATATCTCTAAACCTACTAGAATGACTAAAATTGAAAATATTATGTTAAGTATTGGCGAGAATAGAACACTCATACCACTGCTAGTGGTAATATAACATGGTACTATCAATTTGGAGAACAGTTTGGTAGTTTTTCTGGCAGTTAAATATGCACTTTCCATATGATGAAGCAGTTATTCCATAGCCTCAAACCGGTTTAAAAACAAATAAACACAAATAGCCTCAAACCGGTTTAAAAACAAACAAACAAACAAAAACACAAGTAGTAAACTCTAATGTAAACTATGGACTTTGATAATAGTATTCTAAAAAATAAGATAAAATAAAATATGCTTAAAATTCCTCAAGTGGGGATGGGATTCAGATCCACCCTAAAGTATAGATATGAAGTTCTCGTAACCTCTCCAAAGAGCCTCACCATCCATACGACTTACTTGTGTCATGAGGCATTTGCAGGACAGCGTTTTCCTGAAGTGGCCAAACCACCTGGTGTGAGACGACTCCAGGCATTAGCTCCTATGGGAACTGGAAGTTCTGTGACTGCAGGGAAGATGATATGTTCTCTTATTGAGAGACATCTTGTGTTCTGGCAAGTTAGTCCCATGGTGAAAGGTGGAGATTAAGTTTCTGGTCCATTAGTGATTTGAATCTTAAAGAGCCTACCAGCTCTCTTCCAGCTCTGATTGACATGGCTCTTCACCTCAGCAGGCTTGAGTTCCGCATCTTTACCAGGGTTGGATCTCCTTGGATCCTCTGCCCCTCCTCCTCATTCTGACACTCCCCCTTTTCCCTCCTACACAAAGCCTGGTTCATTTCTGCCACAGGTAGGTTCCATCCAAGGCCAGTTTTGATCCCACTTTTCTAGAGAATTCAAACTAATAATTTTGAAAATCTTTAAGGTCAAATTCCTCACTTTACAAATAAGGTAACAAACAGACTATGAGGTAAGGTGACGTTCATAGGGCCATAGAGTTAAAGATTTTACACTCATGTTCACACTGCAGGCAATTGGATAATCTAATGGCTACCGTGACCATATAGCCAAAATTTTCAGTCCCAGTTTTAAATGTTCTGTACAGTTACCAGACAACATTAAGGATTTCTCTAAACATTGCAACTACTGCTGAACACATGTTAAGAGGGACCTTCTGGAAGCAATTTCTGTTACTCAATCCAACTTTTCAATTCTGAAGCATCGGTTTTATAACTTTTTCCGGTAATGAACTCCCTTTAGGAAACTGATGAAAGCTATAAACCCTCTCCACACAAAAATATTTACATAGAAACATAAAATTTTGCTTTCGCAATTTAACTATACAGCACATGATGGTGAAAACCTTTGATCTGACGGTAGAAATGTCAACGTATCAGCTATGTAGCCAGAGAATATTTTAAAATAGCTCTTAAGTCATAACAAAAATTCATGAATATTTATATAGTATGACAAATTACAGAGCACATTTAATCCTCACAACAACCCTGGGAGGTAGGTATTAATATCCCAATTTTACTCATGAGAAAACCAAAACCCAAAGAAATCTGGAGATTGTTGAAGTTCACATGGCTAAAAATGGCAGTGCCACAACTAAAATACAAGGTTTTTGTTCCTTGTTCAAAATGTCTTCACATCTAACATTTTCAGTTTTGGAATCAGGGTCCTTGCTAGCTACCCAGGGAAAACTCAATGGCAAGCCCTTTCAACAAGTAGTTCTCTTTAAAATTGAACAACCAGTGTATAAAGACCATGAGAGACTAGAAATTGAGCCTATCATGTTATTTATGGTTATACTATCCAAGCATCACTCCCAGGCAAGGACACCAGAAAGTATGTCATTAGACCTGCAGGCTTTTGGATCCAGAAACTAAACACTATTTAAAGCAAAACAAAACCAAACCAGATGTCTAAAGTAGTTTTTAAATTTTTAGTGTTTTCTTTTTCACCATAGTTATGAATTATATGGACTTTTCTTTAAAAACAGCTGTAATTTAGTTGGGAGGAGAGCCAAAAACATCTTAGGAAAGGAAGAACATATACCAAAAGGGAAATATAAGAGCCACAAAGTAAACTTCCAAACTTTATAAAAGACTAATTAATGCTGGGAAATTTGCTAAATGGTCATAAAAAAAAAAAAAACACCTCTAGTAGGGGAAGAGAATCCCTAATCAATTGATAAACCATAGTTTTAAAAATATCCATAATGTTTCTGATCATACTCTTGACCCAGACCTCCTCATTTGGCCAACTGCTCAAAGAAAAAAGATGGCCGAGCTCTGTGACTTCATGCCATCGTTGCTGAAGTGGTAGAGGTGGGCTAGATCAGTGGAAATTAAATGCCATACAAAGACTGTGGCAATTTTGTGAAATTTTCAGTGGCCTCTAGCAAATGAGAAAAATATGGTGATGCTATTGTTGTTTTATTAGTGATATCTATTCAACTTAAAGCACTATCCATCATTACAAGACCTTGGTACACCAAACACTCCTCAAAACGTTTGGTAAAATAACAGAACAAAAACCAATGTCCCTCACCCAGTTTTGTCTCTATAGGTTAGAGTGTCTATTTAGCCAGTGACTTAGTTTCAGGTTCTTTTGTGCTCTGGCCAGGCCAACTTTAAGCTCCATCGCCCCTCACCTCCTCCAGTTAGTTTCAATAGCAGCAAATACCTTCGAAATGAACCCAATCCTAAACTATCAACCTTGTTTCTCCCAAAATGAAAACTCATATTCTTTAATGCTTTACAACCCCAAACCTAGTTATATAACAAAACTTGATTCCCTCATAGACCTATATCCTGAGAACTCTATGCCCTGCACTTGTAAGAGTATGGAAGTTTTTAAATACCTTGCACAAAAGCACCTCCAGCAAAGAGACTCATCAAAGAGTGAAAACCTAGGAGCTTTTTGTTCTGTTCCATACTCAGCCTCAGCAAAGACCCTTAACCCATGCTTAAATACTGATGGCCTCTCCCCCTACAAGAAAGGTATTTGTTCTCAGGTCCTGGGTCTTCTCGGGCAACTTCAAGGACTCATAAATTGGATACCAAAATGTTCTTCTTCAGTTCCTTTTTTGTTATTTAGGGATAAAGGTGTTTCTTCTTCTTTTTTATTTTCCAAATTCCTCACAACTTCCTTTTCCACCCCCACCCCTTTTTGCACATAGCATAAAGGCTAAAAAGAGCCCAAGGTGAGATGCAGCTGGACAACCCACAGCAGCACACAAGTACTTCAGGGAAAGGAGAGGGGATGACGTTACCCCTCCACTGTGCCAGCAGGTATAGTGCCAGGAACAAAGGAAGCATCCTTTCCCTGACTCAGTTCGGACTCCTGCCCAGTACCCTTAATATCTCCCGTTACCACACACAGAGTAGCCATGAGTGGGTCTGAATCCTTAGTCCACACATGTCAACTGGATTTCTACCCTTAGTGCAATAATAATTACAAAGGTAACTTGGGAACCCATTCTGGGGTGGTGGGGTTCTCTATTTTCTCATTCCTTACTTACTTACACACAGAAAAGTCAGTACTTGGAAACCCATTTCTCATCCCCACACTCTAAAGTCAGCCATGACATTATCTCCTCACTACATGTGAGTTCTTCTAGAACAGGGAATGAGTCTCATTCATCTTTTATCCTTCAGGACCTAGCTGGTACCTGGTACGTAGTATGAAGAAAAGAAAGGAGGAAAGAAGAAAAGTGGAGAAGGAAGGTGGTTTAGTGTTTCCTGTTTTTGTCTTACAAGTTTTGCAGGTTTTCTTATGAATTTCTGCCTTCTCTCTCTTCTTAGTCCTGAATTTTCCTCAACGTTTATCTTTTTTCTTTCAAAACCATATACTCTCTACCTAAATTGATTTTTCTTCTATTTACCCAATCTTTGTTGCCTTAGCCTTACTTCTCTAACATTTTAATTATCTGCCTATAATCTTATCTTGGTTTCTCATTTGCTTGTTCTAGAGTTTTGTGATCCCTTCTGTGCCTCATCTATTTTTCCTTTAATATAAAGATCAACAGACCTAAGGTAAGTGAAAGGCGAAGCAATAGCTAAGAAGAGTATCGTCTGACCACCCACAGAGGCAGGGCCCAAGGGTTCATTAAATAGAAGTAATTCATTTCCTTTCCCCTGTGCCTTGCCCCAATGGATGAGAAATTTTCATTCATGTGTTTTTAAACCTATTATCCAGCTTCTTCAAAATCACCCCAAAAGCTCTTCCAATTACCATCAACCTAGGAACTGACACTTTCAAGAGTGTGTATCCTCATCCAACCTGGGAACAACTGGTGCTCATCTTTCAGCACATTGCTCCAAAGAGGCAGCTCCAGTCCTGTTTTGAGTGACAGCAAAGGCCTCAGTTAGCACCCGAAGGCTGGAGAAGAGTCCTTGCTCCACATCACCACCACGCTCCTCATGTCCCTTCCTATTTTCTGATTATAATTCAAACGCCCACAGGACTGACACTTTTGCAAGCTCCCTCTCCCCAGCTCTAATCTGGGTCTCAAAAGTTTTTGGTCTCCTCTGATGATCTCACAATTAGAGGAAGGGACAAAACTTAGGATACTTATGAATTCAACCGCAGGTTCACTAGAATCCAGCACTCTTTACCACTTAGTCTAGCAATGGAGAGGGCAGGTTTTCAGTGTGGGAATAAATACCCCATGCCAACTTTAGGCACTTTGGTGGTGCTAAAGTAGAGGGGAGAGCTGAGATATAAAAAAAGCAAATCACCAAAAAAGACCTTTCCATTTTAGAAGATGGATGTATAACTGACATTATACATCTAGTATTTTTCTATTAGGAAGAAGATCTAAGCAGACCATAGAGATGCCATTTACATCAACTTTGTGCCTAAGAATGAATATCAGCCAAAGACTCCTCTGCTCTGACACCTCTCTCCAGACCTTGAATAATGAAGGGTATTCGGTCTCAAGATTGGATCTCAAATTCTTAACAGCCTTAAAATTACACTTGGAATGCTGTTAAGTTATCTCTGCAATATTGTTTCTATCTTCCAGGCCCACTTACACAGAGACAGGACACTAATTCAGGAGAAAGGAAGAAGCAATTTTCTTCTAATTCCACACATGTCCCTGAGGTCAAGAATGGCTATCCAGTGATGTCCCACCCTCTTCTCCTTTGGGTCCCTGACAAATGTGGTAAGACTTCTCTTATTGCTGCTACCCTGGATGTGAACATTCATATACATGCTTAACCTATTTTTAAAGAGGTTTTAAGAGTGCCCCCACCACAGGATCTTAAAGGCAGCCTTTCCTACCATCCCAGTTGGTCTCTATTTCATTTTAGAGATTGTGGCTTCAGTTTCTGGAGGAACAGGTCCCATCCCCACAATGCCTAGCAACTCTGGTAAGCACACACCCAAATTCAGTCTAATATCACTTCAGGGTTCCAACTTAGGACCACCACAAACGTTTGCCTCATTAACAAACTAGAGCCGCCTTAACCTACTATCCAGAATGCCTGCCCTAATCAGAAAGCAAAGTGAACTCTCCCACTAGGGAAGGAACTTACTGAGAACAATATTCTTTTGTTAAATTCCTTGACCCTAACAGCACCCTTAACTGTTAAGTGACTTCTCCAATGACATCAAAGTGACTTAAAAGTTATTTTGGAAATTAATTTTCCTCCTACCTAGTAAGAAGGGTAAAGGGATACACTGTTGTATCATTAAGAGATGAGAGAATCAGAGGGCTTTGATAGGGAAAAGAAAGGAACAGAAGGAAAACAGGTATGTCCTGGATGGTAGAAACCCCTAGGCTTGTCTGGTGGTGACACGAATCTGTGAGCTGGATGCAGAGGCTGAGTGGTGAAAACTTAATTGGTTGTAGGCGTCACTAAATTGCTACCTTGGCTCCCAAAGAGATCTCTCAAAGAGCAGCAAGTGTGTCTGCTCCCCTCTTGTAGTCAGAAAATCTGGCTAAAAATCCTCAGCCTTGAGCTAAAGTAATCTGCCCAGTTGGCAGCTCAGGCTGGGTGTTTATGGATGTAACAACACATTTCACCCAGTTTAATATCCACTGTATAACCTCCCACTTCCCATGACAAGGTTTACAATTTTTCTAGAGGGCCACCACATAGGCCAGTTGCATTATTTAAAAAGGTTGTGTAGTTCCGACCTAATCATCCTATAGACAGAATTTTTTTCCTAAGGCCACTGTCACCACAAGAATATATGGCTCTGCTACAGTTCAAGGCCTTGGCAACAGTTTAGGTTTTGGGGTCTCCAACCCTACAGAGCGTCCCAGTGCTGCAGTGTGAGGGAACCTGGTCAACTTTGACTTCTGCCACCACTGGGCAGGCAGCGAGCCTAACAGAAGGAAGCCAAGCTGGGAGTGGCCAACGTCTTCCAACGGCAGCTAGGGGGCATTCTATGTCAGGGTTTCCCGGGCAACCAGGCAGTGCCGCCTCCAGAGATGACGGTTTTATGGAGCTTCTGGGCGGGAGCCAGGCCAATGCCTGGGCTGACAGCCACCAGAGGCTCGTTTCTTGCAGCCCCGCCTCCATGCACTTTTGTGCCCTTGGAGTTCTGTGCCCCGAGCCCTTCTCGTGCCTCCTGCTGGGCTCTGCCCTGGGCTGCGCAGAGCAGACGTTAGCGTGCTCTGTGGAAACCTGACTGGAGGCAGCCAAGGGGCTCTGTCTGGCTGCGCTGTCTTCCAACGGCGGCTTCCCCTTCCCCACCCCCATCTCCCCACACAGCCACACTGGCCTGCGTGGGACCATTGGGAGCCAAACTGGACACAGGGAGGCAGACCTGTACAGCCTTCTCCTACCCTCACCGGCTCTTCCAGCCTCGTTTTCTTAATCTGAGTTAGTTGGACAGTCTCATATTTTTCTGTGTCATGAGAAAGGGGCAGGCACCCATTTCTCCTCTCAGTGAAATAATCTCTTTTTTTCCTTCACTCCATTCAGAGGTCCTCCTATCCTGCTTGTTCCTGCCCTTGTTCCCAGCCATCCTCTCATCTGAAGATAAGCAAAGGTGGCTGGGGTGCCACTTCCTCTGTGTGGCCCCTTGTTCGAAGCATCCTGAGGCACTTGTTCTACTTCTACTCCTATGTGGTCTGGCCCCTCCTGAGTCTTTCCAGTATTTTCTATGCTGTCATTTCATCTCCCTCTCTCAGGTCTCAGTCACTTAGCGCGTGTCCTTTATGTGGCTGTTCATGTCCAAGGGGCTTCTGCTCCTGGAACGTAGTGCCCACCACTATCTGTATCGTCTTTTATGCTTGATTCATCAAAATCATACACCTAAACATCATTTAAAAAACTTATTGGAGCATTTACTCATTAATTACAGGTTTAATTATTAAACATCCCTTATATTACTTATATTACAATTACAAAGTTAGTGTGGTTGAGTCTTTTGAACACTTCAGTGGTTTAAAAAGCAGACACAATGTAGGTTTCTTACCAAAACTCTCATAGTTTTATAAACCTCCCCCCACCCCAAAGGCAACAAGTTTTATTTATTTTTTATTTTTTCCCATGGTAGAGGGAGAGAAAGATTTTAAAATGGGGACTATGGTTACTTGTGAGGGATGAGATGAATATTGTCCACCTTCCCTTTAACTATATGTATTTTCTACAATGTATATATATATATATATATATATTTTTTTTTTAAATTCACTTTAAAAAGGGCCAGAGACATGAAGAGACTGTAGAAACAGAGAAGACCAGACTAAGTTCTTTGACAATCTGACCAAGGGGGACCTCCCTTATACTTAGGCCTTTTCGTCCCAGTATAGTTCTAACAGAAATAAGAGGCATTGGATGCTGAGGGTGGAGATTAGTGGGGATTCCAACCATGGTTTTGGAGACAGAGAAATCTGAGTGATTCATCATATCTTCTCAAGAGAGAAGCCAGCCAATCTACCTGTTTGTGTGTGTGTGTGTGTGTAAGAAAAGCAAGCATCAAAGTGAATTGGGAGCAGATTGCCTTGCCACAAAGGGCCCCCTTATATTTTATTTGTTCATTCCTTGGGTTGCTTCCCCATTCATTGGTAAGTGTAAGGCCAAATTCCAAATTAAGTGTACCAAAGTATTCATAATAATGTTGGAGAGTCTGGAGGTTAAGACTTGGCCTTTGAAATAAGACAGGACCAGTTTTCATCTACTCTCTCTCACCTATCAGGTGTGTAACTTTGGACAAGATATCTAAAGACAGAGATTCTGATTTTTCATCTCTAAATAAGTGATAACAATACTAGTTATAAGGATTATCATACATCTTGGTGCCCAGTGCTCAAATTAGTGAGAGTTAGAGCCTCTGCCTGCTTTTCCACCATTGTCTGACCTTAGAGCCTATGACCTCCTTTAGCATATGTCTTAATCTCATCTGTGTCCCCCCAACTCTTTGCGTAGACTTTGTATGAGATTGTTGCAAGATTCTTGAACAGAGAGATGGGACATCAAAGCTATAAGCAGGAAGCAGCGTTTATTGATGCCGGCACCGGCTCAGCGAATTCTTATCCAAAGGCTGAGCCCCGACTTTAAGATGGCAGGCAGTTTTATACAGTCTCGTACTTCTGCATTTCTACACAGCTACACATATAAGGAAGGAGAACACTGATTGGTTTGCAAGCTATGAGAAAACTGATGTCAGTCAGAGAGTCCTGGGAAGAGGGTGGAGAGTGGGCATTCAGGAACAAACTTGTTTGAGCAGGAAATAGCCAGCAGGGTCAGGCTGCCACAAGATAGCTAGGATGTTTTCCTTTTCAAAGAGTCTTTGTAGATCCTGAGAAAGTGTGCCTCCTGACCCTCACAGTTTGTTAGGGTGTGCTAGGATCTAGGGTCCTGGGTCTATGGTGGAATCTCTTTATCTTCCTTTAGGGGGCCTGGATAATCTCACTGAGGCTCTGACCCAATCTCCTACATGTGCAGTGCCCAACTAAGGAACAAAGGTAAAAGGGCCTGCCCATCCCAACCCAAGGCTGACCTGACAACCCCAGGCTCTCCTTTGTTGAGATGAAATACTTCAGTGGCAAGACCCCGGGATGTTTTCCTCCTCTCCCTTGTCAAAATCCCTTTTCCTCTATAGCAGAAAGGCACAGTCATGAGGCCCAGTCCGTCTTGGACTGCTGCCTCCCCATTAGGGCCTTGTCATCTTCCCTCCACACCCACTGCATCCCCTACCATTCCTCCTTCCTCAGCTGGGATCCCAAGGGGTGCTCTTCTCCTCTTGCCTTTACCCTTCTCTCTGTGGACACTTAGGCCCACAGCACCCATCTTTCCTAGTTCCCCAATAGGCTTTGGTGTTGAGGAGCTTCTGTAACTGCCTAAAGAGATTCCCTTATCAGGCAGAGTAGCCCCCAGTCACGTGTTATGCCCTCAACTCCCTTTAGCAAATTTCCCCACTTTTTATAACCTCTCTGGTCAGCCTCTTTATGGCCTCACTTCCAAATCCTCAGGTGGCCTATTCTAAAGGGTTTGATGACAGGTACATGAAGCCTAAAAGAGGCATCTTTCATTTTAAAAGTGGGGTTTGGGATATCAGTAACTGGAAACCATCAGATCCAGTCTGCCCATGGAGACAGGAACTAGAAGGGGCCCTTGGAGTCCTACTCTCTAGTCCAAGACCACTTTGTTTGCCTGCCTTTTCCCCAATTATTGTGAAATGTGAATGAGCGGAATTTTTCTATAAAAACACACTATGCGGTTAGTGTGGTTGTTTTTTTGTTTTGTTTTGTTTTGTTTTGTTTTGTTTTGTTTTACCTATTATATAGTCTTTAACAAGAAATACCCTTAAAACAAAATGTTTTTAAAAAGCTTGAAAATAAATGGACAAATATAAATATGTATATACAAGGAAGCAGAAATAGTGGTATTACTATGAGCTAGGTTTGAATAAATTGTCAAAAATTTATATATACCTTGTCATAACAGCAACTAAGTGCATCAGGTGAAAAAGAGCTGTTAAGTATGCAAGGAGAACTTAATTTTTAAAATACAATTATGGTGGGAGATTTAAAAATACCACCACATGAATCCCTTTGTTTGTTGTTTCAGAACTAGATAAGCTGGCCTTAGAATTCATGTGGGAGAGTGAATGCCCAAAATAACTAAGAAAATCATGTAAAGGAAGACTAAATAGGAATCTTGAGATATGGTTGAAATAAGTTCCTCAAGAGAGCTACTGAAAGCAAAAGCTTGGAGCACAGGAAGATCAGTGGGGTAAATCAAGTCAGGGCACTGCTGTGCCCGAATGGGCAATTCTGAGCTCTCAGCGCTGGAGAGGTACCGGATCAGCTGTAGGAAGCTACCTCTGACAGCAGGGAGACTAGGGCAAAGAGGGCCCTGCTTAAGGCTTTGGTTGGTGGTAAAGCCAGCAAGAGAAACTTCAAAGTATACCGTGGTTCAAATTTCCTTCTCTAGGGTTGGGGAACATGCAAAGAAACCAAGCAATGTGAAGTGACTGGACAATGTATAACTATTCATTCAATGAACAGATACTACAGGCAGGGTACTGGGGTACCACTTCCACCAGAAAATGTAGTTTTTCTTTCGCTATAGCTGCTAGAGAAGACATTTCCCTTTAAGAGACGATATACACTTCACAGCTCAGATTTCAAGGAGTTTGGAACTGATTTGGGTCCTCTCAGAACCTAGCCCATGGCTCAAACTCACAATTTCTCAAATGCAGCCAGAAAAGTCCCAAAACTCATAACCTCATTTCTATCTCATACTCCTATACATATATACACATGACTGAAACTTGTTTCTGTATAAGAACTATCTAGAGCTACTAGATATGTGTATATATGCATCTACATACACACATACACATATATATAAAGGAAATATTTCAACGAAGGTATTTTCAGGGCATTGGGAGAAGGAGGTAAAAAATGAGATATGGTACCTCCCTTGGAGGAATGCATGCTGTTGTTACAGAATAGTAGGTAAGATTTACTCATGTGATTGGTTGCATATAGGTTTCCTACTTATAAGTGGAGCCACTAAATGATTATAAGAAAAGACTTATACCTGCAAAACCTCATCTGAACCTCACTTTCTTCCATGATTAATAAAAATACAGATTGACATGAGAAGTCCCAGAAGAAACACCCCCAAGAGATCGAAGTCTCTCGAGAATTAAAGAAGAAAGCAGATAGTATTTGGCTTGAAGCATCTGCAGATCAAGCAGAAATGAGCCAATATTTCAGAGGATAATGTGGGTAGAAAATAGTTGGTAGGGAAGGATGCCAGAAGCAGCCTTTTTGCTGTATTCTTTTGAAAGGAAGTAAGTCTGGAAGTAACCCGTTGCCTTTATGGAGCTAAGTCTAATGGGAGAAACATATACACAAACAGGCTAATGCAATACACATACTCACTGCTTTCATAGAAAAACAGTGTGGAAGCCTGCATGAGAGAGATCCCTCAGTCGGAAAAAGCTTCCCAAAGGAGGGAATATCTGAGGCTTGATGAACAGTGAGAGGTAGCTGAACAGTGTGTTCAGGTGGTCAAGACTTTACAGCAGAGGGAATGGTAGTTGAGAAGAGTAGAGCCTATTTAGAGAAAAAGTCTTTTACTCTTGCAGCACCATATTGGAGGGCAGGCGTGGCAAGAGTTGATGTTGAAGCTGGAGATAGATGCAAAGGTCTGTAAACCATGTTAAAAGAGAATAGATTTTTATCCTGAAGTAGTGAGCTCCAGCTCCCCTCTGGTCCCCAACCCAAAATTAAAAAAAAAAAAAGGCAATAAAAAAAGCAGAAACGGACATACCTTTAATGGGTAATATGATCAGAATGAATAAACTGAGGAAAAAATAGTACAGAGATAAATATGTTGCAGAAAAAGGAAAACACAGCAGAGAAAAACAAATAGATACAACAACAAAAAGGTGGAAGTGGACAATGGCTTAGGGTGGGAGGACCAGCAGGCTGGGAGAGCTATAGCAGAGAAAAGAGCAATGAAGTTGATGTTTCCAAAGAGTGAGAGGTGAGGGGAAAGGATATCAGAGATTCCTCCTACCCACCAAGGAAGCCAGAGACCTGTGCAGATTCAGCCAGTAAAGCTCAGACACTGCTGACCACATGAGGCTCTTTAACCTCATGGGCAGCTATCTTGTCACACCAGACATTGCCTCAATTCTCAGCTCCAAGGGAAGGGGGAAAAAGATGTTTGCAGTGTCCAAGTTTGTGGAGTGGGGAGTAGCATAAAGGCCAAGCAAGAAAGGGCTAATTAAATAAGCCAGGGATGGAAAAGTGAGAGAAAATTTTGTCCCAGGCAGATTGAGGAGGCCAAGAGTGGTCTTCAGTGGCTAAACTATGAAATGGAAGAAATTTGAAAGGAAAATAAAACTGATGGGGAAGTAAGTTTTGTCCGAGAAAGTCCCAGTTATGGAGGCATGGAGAGATGCAGACAGAGTCGAGAGTCTATAGCTAGAGTGCCAGAGGTCAAGTCTTGCTATTATACCAGCTGTGTGACAGTGGGCAAGTTACTTAAAATCTGTTTCTCGGTTTCTTCAACTGTAAAATGAAAATGAATAGTACCTACCTTACAGGGTTGTTGGGCAAGTTAAATGAGTTCACTATAAGCAGAATGCTTAGTGAAGTTAGCTGTTATACAGCTATCGACATTAACTTTGATTATTATTTCTGTGTCTGGGCATGGTTTCTTCCAGCGATATGCTGGTACTCTTTGTGATGTCATATACTTTCAAAGACTCCATCAAGGATTTTCTGGTCAATTGGAGGAAAGCGTTGTGGAGATGAACAAAGAGCAGAGCGGGGTGTCTTTATGGGTTTAGGAGATACTTTACTACATAGTTAGAATGGAGAGATGACCTCCTACCCTCTTGGAAGCCTGTGTGCCCGTTGGGCCCTGACGTTTATCTTTTTGAGAGTGTGTCCTCTGGTTGTAGGTATCACCTATAATACTTGTTTGGACCTTCTTTTCAGGGTTGGCCAGAGGGCCAGCTAGCCAGCAACACAATAGAGAAGTCAAGTTGGGGTCTTTTCATACCTCTTCAAGACCTCTCTTCCTCTCAGATGCCCAGTGCCATCTTGTCCTTTATCTTCCTTCCAAATGTCAAAACCTGTCCTCACCTATTTTTACTGAAGGGAGCTGATTGCTTACAGTTGTGAAAAGGTTTAATGGCAACTGGAAGTATTCTGGAGATTTTCATTTTAGTAGGGGACGGTCTTTAGAATAGAGCCATGAAGTTGGGATCTCAGCTGGATGGGAGAAGGTCCTGGCTGAGGAAGGCTTTTGAAGATATATGGGGCTTAATTCCTCTTACGCTGTGTTTTATTAGAGAATATACTCCTCTTTAAGTGTGGCTGGTGGAATCTACTTCCAGGAATACATTTGAAATGTGTTGGGAAGTGTGGCTACTAGGCCAATGGCTGGGGAGGGCTGGCGTTTGAATTCAACAGCCCTTTCAGATTCTTGCTCTTTAAAGAGGCCTGCTGTTGCCTCAGAGTATAGCCAAAGAAGTGCCAGAGGGCCCGAAAATCATAGTTGGTAGGGTGATAGAGATTTGCTTTTCCAGGGCCCTTCCACAGGAGGTGTTAGTAAACTTTTTAAAGAGCTTGGAATAAAACTGCTGCCGACAACATAAGTAGCTGGTCCCCAGTGATAGAACTAAAAGATTAACGCTGAGCTGTTCAGCTTGGACAGGAATCAAGGTTTAATAGACTAGCTGCCTTGTGGGAGCTGAAGACGGGAACACTTGGTGGCACTGCCCACTAGGAAGAAGGCCTTGGGAGCAGCTATGTCTGTGAGCTCTTTGAGGTTGATGCTATGTGTCATTAAGCTTGACCCAGCTCAGTGCTTAGCACATGGGAAATGTTCTCTGTTTGCTGAATGAATGAATGAATAAATGAAAGGAAATACTAAAGAAAGCATATGCTGATAGGACTCTCTAGAAGTCTCCCTGGTTAATAATAATCAGCTGCTCTTTGAGTGCCAGGAGATACTTAAATGAGCCGCTGCCTGAAACTTCTGAATAGCCATGGAATAAATCTGTGGCCTCTGCCAAGGAGCCCTGTGACTTTTGAGTGGAAGCATTAGAAACTTTGGTGAGTCTTAATAGTTCCTGCAAAGAATTCCTTGAAATCTTACCATGCAATCCTAAAACTTCTAAAAGGGAGTCTGGAAGCTCATCTGAAATCCTTGGGAACCTTCTGGGAAGCCTCGGGGCCCTGTCTGAAAGCCCTATAAACATCGCTGGGAGTGACAGACAGGCTTTTGGGGTTGAGGCAGCAGCATGTGTATTACTATATTGTCTCTGCCTTTGTAGCAGTTCCTACTGGAGTAGGCGTTAGAAAGGAAAGTTATTGTTTTAATACCAGTGGTTGTGTCTCAGTCACCTAAACCCAGAGGGGCCAGCAAAAAACTGATAGGGTATGGAATTTCCAAGTATTTGATCAAGATAATGGGCCTTTGAAAAGTTGGCCCTTGACATTGGTCAGGTATAGGGCTTGAAACTACTTTTTGATATTTTAGGTTGAAGGATGGAGATCTTGGCTTGTGTGCATTAGTGTGTTGGGTCAAGATGTAGATTCCCTATAGATGCTTGCTTCATTGCTGAAAGTGGAGAGGTTGCAGGCAGCAAGGTGGGAGCATAGATTTTGACAAGAATGTGTGCTATCTAGATAATCATTTCTGACACACTGCCCCACTGCCAGGGCTCAGCAGAAAAAAAACAAATTGATATTTGTTCACTAAGAGATCATTCCAGTAGTTCTACTCTTATGCTCAGACAGTTCCTTTCTCTAGGCTTCCCTGGAAAAAAATTCTTTGAAATGTATTTAGCTGTGAGAGAGGAAGATGCACAAACACTCAAGTACTGAGATTGTGTCAGAGATAGAGACAGTCTCAGAATCAGCTCCAGAACAAACAAAAAATGTAGATAGATATAGGATAGCAGAGGGAAAAGAAAAAATGAATTTAAAAGAGGGAGATTAAAGTAAAAGGAGTCAGTAAAGACTGAGAAATCAAAGCTCACAGTATTGGAAACCAACTGTAGAAAGGGCACTGCTGTTCACTGGAAGATAGTCTCAAGAGCAAACAATATACCCCATGCATCTCTGTCATAGTTGGTGGGCTTTCTTAGAAAGAATTTCTTTCTGTATAACTGAGAGAAGGAGATAAAAGAAAAAATAAGCAGTTTAAGGGGTATGTCAGAATGTAACAGAAATGAAAAGAGATTGGGGGGCTACATACTAAGATTGAAGAATAGTTGTTTCTACATCTAAGATCTAATAGAATGAAAGAAAAGAAGATTCCCAAGACCAACTCCAGGTTAGATGAGTTGTTAGGAGGACTCCCAGGATTCAGCATATAGTTGCATTCACCCTGTACTTTATTACAGCAAAAGGATACAAAGCAAAAGCAGCTAAAGGTAAAGGTGTATGGAGCACAAATTCCAAAGTTCTCTCCCAGTAGAGTCGCACAGAATGTGTTTAATTCCTCTGATGAGTTATGACACTGCATGTAAAGAGTTGTCTACCAGAGAAGCTCCTTAGAGACTTAGTACCCAGGGTTTTCATTGGGAGCTAGTCATATAGACACTCTCTGCCTGTCATGTACCAAACTCTCAGACTCACAGAAGGAAAGGAGGTGTTCAGCAAACCACATTGACTCTTATCAGTTAGGGTGGCAGGAACCCTAAATTCAATTCTCAAAACCCAAGTTTCTAGATGCCCATGAAGAGCCAACCCTGCATGCAGGCCTTGCTGGGATACAAATCTCAGACCTGTTATGTTAGCATTTTTCTGCATAAGTTGCTTTGGGTTAGTGATAGGTGATGTATTCCCCACATGCCTTCCTCTCTACTCAAGCTGAAAAGCTGAAATCTAGCCCTCACCTTGGGTGCCATTTTAAATGACCTGAAACAGGATAGGTGCTGCTAAATGGCTCTGCTGTGGGGAAAATGAGGCTTAGTGATTGTCAGGAATGTTCCTAATTAGGCTTAAAATAGAGAAGAGTCCTTGTGCACCTCTGAAACCTGACACCCCTCCCCACATCCATGACCTGATTGAAACAGGCCTTGGTCATGGCTGCCTTAGGGAGGGTTTCCTCTGGTTGTTAGTAGCGCCAACCGCAAATGACTGAGGGTCTCCTCTTGCTGTCATCAACATATGGATTGGAGAAATAAGGAATATTATTCTGTCAGTACCCTCCTGCTGGCTCCTTCAGCACTCTCTTCCTACTTCTTAATGACCATGGCTATCCCTTTCCTCTACATTTCTATTCTCAATCATTTGAAGGGATCTAAAATCACACTGAGGTAGACAAGGTTGAGAGCTGCATGATTTTTTTTAAAACACTGAATTAAATTAACATATACCCTACTTTAAGGGAGGGATTCCCAAATAATGAGCTCTAGAAGTGGCACATCTCCTAAAAATAGGAATTCAGCTACTCCAGATTTCTATGCAAAGATCACACATGGCAGTGGGATCACTTTTGGTTTCCCCATCTTTCCCTGCAGGGATGAATGATCATTCCCCTGGTTGATAGGGGCTGGGCAAAGATGAAGCCATCATGGCATTTATCATTGGGATCAGATCCAATTGTCAGCAGAAACATGGCTCAGTCACTTAAAATCAGACAAGGAATGGCTACAAATTAGGAGCCAAAGGTAATTTCAAATAGGAAAACTTGATTAAAATAGGACTTTTCTGTTATTTTCTGCAGTTATTGTAGTTGGTTTAGGGGTTAGTATTTCTCCAAAATGACAATCTTATGAGAATTTGAGAGTTTCGATGAGACCAAGATTAGGTTTTAGTAGAAAAAAAAAATAAGGGACACAATTTTTTTGTAGTAGTCAAATATGTGGGGGTGGGTGTAAAGAGGGACCTATGATTAGGGCCAGAAATTGTCTTCCTGGTGGGTTTGTATTAAAAGCTTAGAACTGGTGGTGCCACAATAGGTGAGAATTTAGACTCTTGAAAATACTTTATCCTCCCTTCTCTGCTGAATAAAATTGGGAAAGCCTTAGAATAACTTTTCTGGAACCTGGAAACTGAATTGTCAGTCTTTCTGAAGAGAGATTTTACTAGTGTTCCTTCTGAAACGTATGTCTCATCAGCTGCCCTAGACAAGTTGGGACATTTACCTTATACCTATGACCTTCCTGTTCTCTCCCTCCTTCTCAGAACTTGCTCATGAACATTTATAAAGCCTGATGTTTTACGTGCCAGAGTGTTTAATTTCTAAGAAGGTCCAGGCCCTTTGCCTGAGGGAAGAAAGCTCTGACGGTACACTCTAATGATTATTAGCAGGGGTTTGTTTTGCTCTTTTAAGGAGTGAGGCTTTCCCTAAATGCTGTCACATAGACATGTTCTCGCTGGTCAAGGAGACTCTCGCTGGTCCATGTCAAGACCCTAAAGATAGTAACTCCTTTCTTGATTCCTCTAGGGCAGACTCTTGTAAATTTCCAGGAGGATCAGTATTCTTGATCTGCAAGGACTGGGCATGGGAAAGATGGACGCGGTGACCACATTTGACTTAGGTTAGGGGGTTCTGTTCTTAGTGGTCAGCCAGTGTCCCCCTCCTGAGTCCTTATGCCCTCCATTGCTCATTTGGTTCTAATCTGTCTGTGACAGTGAAATATAGGGCAATTATTCAAGATAATAATAATAAAACATACAAGTAATAAAAATAAACAGAACAGTGACTAAGAGTGATACATGGTAGAAGTAACATGAATTCAGGAATAATATACACACATACATCAGGAAATGAATAAGACAGGAGAAATAGATTCAAGAAATGAAACAACAAAGAGCAATAAAAAGATATGGAGATTTATCCTAGGAATGGCAAAGTTTTGTCAACAGACACAAATCAATGTAATATACCACGTTAATAAAATGAAGGGGGAAAACACACACAATCATCTCAACTGATACAAAAAAAGCATTTGACAAAATCCAACACTCTTTAGTGGTGAAAACATTCAGAAAACTATGAATAGTAGATGAGAATTTTATCAAGATAATAAAAGGCATTTATGAAAAGAAAACATAGGTAACATCATACTCAATAGTAAAAAATGGAAATATCTTCCCTAAAGATCAGGAAGACAGAGATGCTCACTTTTACCACTGCTTTTCAACATTGTACTGAAAGTTCTAGCTAAAGCGATTATGCAAGAAAAAAATAATAAAAAGCATCCAACTTGAAAAGGAAGTAAAACTCTCTCTAATCACAGATGGCATTGTTCTATATAGAGAGAATCCTTTTAAAAATCTACAAAATGAGATAATTATTAGAGCTAATAAATGAATTAAGCAAAGCTTCAGAGTACAAGATCAAATCTCAATTGTATTTCTATACACTAGCAATGGACAATCTGAACAGGAAATTAAGAAAACAATTTCATTTACAATAGTGTCAAGAAGAATAAAATACTTGGAAATAAATTTAACCAAAGTGGTACAAGACATGTACACAGAAAAAAAACTACAGAACATTGCTAAAAGAAATTAAAGAAGATACAAATAAATGGAAAGACATCTCATGTTCGTGAATTAGAAGACTTAATATTGTAAAGATGGCAATAATATCCAAAGTAATTCACAGATTCAATGTATTACTTATTTTAAAAAAAGCAAACCCAGTGATCTTTTGTGTGGGAATGAAAAATTTCATCCTAAAATTCATATGGAATTGCAAGGGGCCCCGAATAGCCAAAAAATAAGCTTGAAATAGAAGAAAAAAGTTGGAGGACTAACACTTACTTCTTGACTTCAAAACTTACCACAAAGCTATAGTAATCAAAACAATGTGGTACTGTGTAATATTGACAAATATATCAGTGGAATAGAATTGTGACTCCAGAAATACAGCCATAAATCTAAGGTCAACTGAGTTTTGACAAGGATGCCATGACCGTTCAATGGGGAAAGAATAGTCTTTTCAATAAATGGTGCTGGGACAACTGGGTACCCAGCCACATGAAGTAGAGTAATGTTGGACCCTTACACTATATTCAAAAGTTGACTCAAATGTATTCAGTGATCTAAATATAAGAGCTAAAACCATAAAGAAACTCTTAGAAGAAAAGATAGGGGTAATTTATGACTTTAGATTTGATGATGGTTTCTTAGACATGACATCAAAAGTGTAAGAAATGAAAAAAGAAAAAGAAAAAAGACAAATTGAACTTTATCAAAATTAAAGCTTTTGTGCATCAAAGCACACTATCAAGATAAAGGATGACCTACAGAATAGAAGAAAATATTTTAGAGTTACATATCTGATAAAAGTCTGTTATCCAAGATATGTAAAGAGCTCTTACAACTCAACAAAAAGACAAAAACTTTTAATGGGCAAAGATTTGGATAGACATTTTTCCAAAGGAAATATACAAATGACTAAAAGGTGGATGAAAAATTGCTTAACATCATTAGTCATTAGGAAAATACAAATAAAAAACCACAATGGTATATAACTTCATACCAATTAAGATGGCTATAATTAAAAAATGAAAAGTGTTGATGAGAATGTGGAGAAAATGAAACCCTCACACATTGAAAGTGGGATTGTAAAATGGTGCAGCTACTGTGGAAACCGTTTGGAAATCTCTCAATAAGTTAAAGATAGAATTACTATGTAACTCAGCAATCTCACTCCTAGACTTAAACCTAAAGAAAAGAAGACAGGTGTTCGAACAAAAATTTTTACACAAATGTTCATAGCATTACCATTCATAATATTCAAAAAGTAGAAATAACCCAAAGGCCCATCAATTGATAAAAGAATAAACAAAGTATGGTATATCTATACAATAGGATACTATTCAGTCACAAAAAATGAAGTACTGGCAAATGCCACAATATGGAAGAACCTTGAAAAGATTATGCTAAGTGAAAGAACATATGACAAAAGGTCATATTGCAGGATTCAATTGCTAAGAAATATCTACAATTAGCAAATCCACAGAGACAAAAAGCAGATTAGCGGTTGCTGGGTGGGGAGGAATGGCAGGAGGCAGGGGAGAGTGGGGAGTGACTGTTTAATGAGTACTGAGTTTCCTTTTGAGACAATAAAAGTGGTCTGGAACTGGATGGTGATAGTTGCACAATGTTTTGAATGCATTAAATGTCACTGATTATAACTTTTATATTATGTGTACTTTACCACACACACAAAAATGAAAATATTGGAACACAAGGCAGGAAAAAGTTAGGCAAGATAGAAACTTAGGGTCATTTAGAGAGCACAAAACATTGTAGAAATTGTGAACTGAAGAAGGAACAGCTTTTGGAAACCAACTCAAACAGGAGAAAGTCCTGTGAGTGGCTACCAGTGACGATCATTAGCTCCTACGTTTTGCCCTTTTATATGCCCACTGCCAACCTCAGTGAGAGGGATGTTGTAGGTATTTTGATGCATAATGAGCTTTATGAATGAAAGAGTAAACTGTTAGAGGGGCTGAGTCTTTCCTTGCTGAATAAACCACCATGCCCAGAACTCCTGTCAGAAAGCCCTGGGGCCCTAACAGAAAAACCTGGCACTATCACCAGAATATTTCACAGTCCCTGCCTGGAAACTGCCAAGAAACTGCATATAGCCTGACCTCTGACTTTCCATCAGACCTTAGGGAGTGGCATCTTCTAGAAATGTCTGTCTGTTACTTTAGTTACATTTGGTTCAAAGACTTTTTTAAGGGCCCCAAGTGTGAAGAGGATCCCCTGGAAAAAATCAAATTGGAAACTCATAAAACTTGGCAGCTGAACACTTGAACTGTTACTGGACCCACACTTTCCTGTGTAGGAGGTGGACTGAAAGAGAATGTAACCTTCGAGTGAGGGTATGAGCTCATAGGCATGAGCCTATCAAGCCTATTAACAGTGCTTGGTGGCCTTAAATCAAGGCCCCAAACTCAAACTTTACTATGGAAAATAGAATTATGTGAAAGAAATTCAACTTAAAGAAAATGTATGATTGAATTTAACAGATGTTGAATATAAACCACAGAGAGGGCGCATGGTTTGTTTAATTCAATATTGAGGTAATTTTTTTCTTAATAAGTAGCTTTCTTAACTATATAGTTGCTGGGAAAAAATGTATTACTTGTTCCCCTAGGGATATCCAAGTTACAGATTCCTCTAGTCCCAGATAAAGTTGGGTTCATCAAAAATGAGCATCTGTGCCCAACTCAAACTCTGCTGCAACCACGAGTATCTTCTGTCTGGGATTGACCCTTTAGCTGTTTCTCCTCTCACTATCTAATCAAATCCCACTCATTCTATGCTTTGCATCATGTAGCACCACCATAGGCCTTTTCCTGTATTTCATACCAAACTCAGATAAAACATAGTAGAAGGTGAGCTTTGATTTTTTTCCTTATGTATTTGGAGAAATCAATCAATTATGGAGCACTTACCATGTGCTGAGCTCACTGTGAGGCATTAGGAATGAAACAATAGTTTGCTTTGGGCCTCAAAGAATTTCCTGTCTAATGGAGCTACTTACTTTACTGTCCAATAGGGTAAGGGATTTTGGCATTAGAATTCACCTGGTATGAGAGTTGTGTACAGCTCTGAGGACTGTCTATTTTTAGGGTTAACATCTGACATGGCCTTCAGGTTGGTCCACAACATGCAATTGTTTGCCTTGGGCAGGGTGTGTGAATCAGTAGAGATGCTAGTCTGCCAAAGTGGGGTTAGGGAGGAGGCTCCCAAAACCAGTGTTGGGAGAAATCACATTGATCTGAGCGGAAGGAGAAAGAGATGTGTGAAAAAAAGCAGGTTTTAAGTAGCTAGGTCTTATGGGAGCCTTCTAAGATGAAGCTGAACAGTCTGCTTTGAAGGGCAGTGATGAAGATTACAGTTTCCTAAGATAACAGAGCTTCCATGATGATGAGATTTGGAAGGGACATTTAACAACTTGGTGCGAGCCAAAAAGGACATGAGGATGGAGCATCAACTACAGAATTGTTCTGGCTTAAAGAGGCAACTTATATATTAGAAAGAAATGATTTCCTCCCTTTTGCTGTTTTTTTGTTCTAATAGGTGTGGATCTTGGAGCAATTGAAGAGACCAAGAGAAAGACTGAGAGCAAGGAAAATCGGAGGGATAGTAAGCAAGGATGAGAAGCATAACAGAGAGCAGAGAAAGGGCTGACACCAGAAAAGATGGTCAGAGCCTCAGATAAGGTCAGAGGTATGAAAAGACTATAAATAGAGGACTGAAATAAGTCCAAAAGTAGCTGACCAGGCCAGGCCCTTTGTTCCCACGGGGCTGTTTCAGAAAACATCTTTATAGTGACAGCTTTAATAGCCAAGAGAGTGGGACCATGGGATGTTAGGTATGCTCTCACTCTTTGGGAACTCTTTGTGTACCTACTGTACTTCAGTCTTTTCTTTCCCGCTTTTAGCCTTAAAACCTACTTTTATCTGCTTTTGTGCACCTTTTGTTCACTTTCAATAGCTTAATTTTGGGAAATTAGTATAATGATGAAATTTCAGTTACTCAGTGACAGTCCATTGAACTTAGAAGGCTTATTTTTCTGGAAGAACAAAAATTTCATTGGCTCCCTTAATAGCCCACCATCAGAGTGCATTCACATTCTATCCAGTGCACAAACTGAATGGCTCTCCAAAAGCCAGGCTCTAAGAAAAGATCAGCAAAAGTTTTAAGTTCAGCTGATTTGAGAGAAGTTACTACTAGAAAATAACCCCAGTATGGCTAGACACATTATGTTGGGGTTCAGAGACAAGAGCAAAATGACCGAAAAATATAGATGTCTCCTAAAGATAACAGTAAATATGAAGAGGATGGAAATGCAAATGCCACTGAAATTTCAAGAATAAATAATGAGATCTAAATCATAAGGGTCAGAGTTGAAACTGAAGAAATGGTTATGCAATTCCTCTTTACATCTACCTACAAGGTTCTGTGGGGCACACCAAGCCCCAGGCCCTGCTGAAAAGGAACTTAAAATCTGTGGAATCAATGAGTGACCATCTAAATAACAATGCAAGAATTAAACCTACAAGCATTATTTCAAGAAATTCTCCTGGAAACAGACTTTCAAGTTTCATTTTAGAGTTGTAGAAATTTGGACAGTATTGGAGATTTGTAATTTTCTTCAAGGGGTTGGTGTTGGAACAGCAAGAGTCAACAGTTAAGAGTAACAGTGTCAGATAGGTGGTGAATGTAGATGGCATTTTGCGTGTCTGCTTGGGTCCTCTTCCCAGACACAGATCCAGGGTTCTGAAAAGGAGAAAGCCCCCTTTGAGTACTTTCCTCCAGATCAGATGCATAGAACTCGGATGCACAGGCCTCCTCACAGGTACTCACTGACTGCAGTCTGAAAAGTTTCCATCCGAGCCTGTGGATAAAGCCATGCCTTTTCCACTGCCCAAGACTAGTAGCCACAATCTCTGCTTTCCCCTACCTCATTCTGTACAGGAAGCAACTGCTCTTTACTCATACTTTTATGTGATTATAATGCTTTAGAAAATGAACTTTAAATTTTATGTCCGTAGGGAAATTATTTTATTCTTCCAACAGAGAGAACCTGCCAATGATGGCTCTCCCAATGATGCTGAGATTCAAAGATGAACAAGACAGCCCCTACTCCGGGAAGGTTCTTTGGAGTTAGTGTGCTGTGCTTAGGGCGGAGCTAGATTTGAAACTTGAACGTAGGATTCACCCTTTAATTAGGGATAGCCTCTGCGTGTGTGTCTTTCAAAGTGGCCTAGAAACTTCTAAAACAAGGCTAGATGTGAGCATGTTGAGTACTCGTATTTCACCTCATGGGGAAGCAGATTGTGGAAAAAACAGAGTTTTTTTTTTTTTTTTTTCACTTTTGTAGAATATGGGTCTTTGTTGCTGCTCAAAAGTAGGACCTGAGGCTGCCTCTTTGAGGTCATGTGGTTGAAGAAGCGAGATGGTGCCTGGAAGGGTTAGCTCCCCTGTTGATGGTAACTGGTAGATCCGAAGGGTAACAAAAAGAGCCCAGAGGAAGATGGGGGTAGGATGATGCTTGAACAGTCATTTCTGAGTCATTTGGACAAAGCAAGGGAGAGAGGATGAATAAACCCTGCTCTTATGGGAAATTACTAGATGATGTTCTTTGTTTAGCTACTCTTTCATCCTTTTGCTCTCCTGAGGAAAGAAAAATGTTATCAGGTGATAAGAGATTAGAAAGAAAAAAATATCAGAGAAACAGAGGAGATATGCAGAGAACAAAAAAGAAAAGTAGAAACGTCTGGGGGTAGAAATAAGGCAAAATGGGCAGTGAGTCAGTGATACTAAACATAAAGAATTGGTCACTGGAAGAAGGAAAAGGACAAGAAGAAGAAGGGGAAAAAAAGGCCTAGGGTCAGAAAGAGTCCTTCAAGAGGAGAGAGAGAACTGAGCAGTATACTCTCTCCCTTTTGTTCCTTAGACATAAGTATGTTTTCTCCATCTGCTCTCCAACTGCCTCCTCTCCCTTTCTCTCTTCATTCCCTAATTAATAAATATTGAGAGCCTTGACTATGCACAAGATTAGAAATAAGAGAAATAGGATAAATAAAACCAACTCCGTGCATTTAAATTCACTGCCCGCCAATTACGTGATACCCTGCAAAGGGCAGGGATGATGCTAATGCACTTGCAGCTGGACTGTGGTTGGGTGCAAGGCTGGGTGGGGCCCGGGCATTGTGTGTGTATAGTGGGAAGAGATTGATTTCAATCACCCCAAATATGGGTCCAAAGCTGCCTTATTGATTGAGGCTCTGCTGAGGTAGGGAGCCCAGTGATGTGAGTGGCTAAGGATTCAAACCCTTAAAGTTCCTGGCTCCCCTGAAAGAGTTAATTGGGTATTTCAGGGCTGTTGAGCCAGTAGATGCTATATCCTCACATATGTTTCAGGAGAAATTATACTTTTTCTGAATCAGTATCAAGGAGATTAAACAACACATACATGCACAATGTACTATCAATGTAATCTGATAAGAGAAAATGAAATTTCCACACCAAATTATGGGCCCCCATCCCATCGTCTTCAGAACTGGCTCACCTGCCATGGATGGTACTGCTAGTGCCTACTGTGGAGCTTTTCCTGAGATATGCTCTGGCATCTGTGAAGTTTGGGTGTTGCATTTAATTCCTCTGCCCCTTCTGATATTGTCAGCATTCTCCATAGCAGGCTCCACTGAGGTGCCCAGTTCCATGATGTTCATGTGATTCCCCTGTCTGCATAAGCTCTCAGCCATCCTTGGCAAGAGGCCACATAACTCACAGTAAGTAAAATAGAATCCTTCCCTGTTGCTGCTTCGCCGAGCTGCTGCTCCAGGGAGGGTACAGGGGCAGGAACAGAGGCCTAAGTCTACAAGGATGTGCCTTCACCTGTCTTGGGAGTGGTTAGCTGATGTCACTTCTGAATCTCTGTTTTGTGGAAGGTTTCTCTTTCTGCCTGGTTTTGGATATGCCATCCACTTCTACTGTTGGCAGCTTGGGCTTCTTGGGCCATGTATACAGAAGAGTTTTTTCTCTTGAGCTTCTGTGAAGTGTGGTTGCTTATTTCCTAGTTTTCCCATGTCCTTTTTCAATGCTGAGGCATTTTTAAGGCTGCCTTTTAGTCGACACATGCCTTCATGTTTTGTCACGTCTTCCCTCACCAAAACCAAAAGTCAGGTATACTTTGGCAAGGGCCAAGTATGTCACAACAAGGCGAAAAGGACCTATAGTTTCTCATTTTGACATTCAGCCTACTGTCCCAGGGAGAGTGCATTGGCCAACAGAAATGTTGCCCTGTTTTACATCCCCCTTTTCCGTGGAGAAAAGGAACAGATGCATTTCTAAAATCTCTGAAATGCAGATAGACTGTGGGTCCTTATCACACTTGCTTTGGGATATGCCATATTGTATCCCTAGAGAAGAGTTAGAATCTTTCCCCCAGTACTTGCCCTCAAGTTTTTTCAAAAATGTACAAGTTTGTTTTCTTGCTCTCTTTCACCTCCCCCCTGATGTCTTCCATCTTATTACTGGTCTCCTCCCTCATGCCCATTGTCTTGGTGTCCAGACACTAAGCTCAAATCTGTCAAATATACTTTAAGCAATTTGGATAAGGAGCCAAATAAGTAGCATGGTCAAAGAGATCCATGGGGTTCCATTTTTGCTTGCAACCTATTTTTCAAAGGAAAGTTCCCTGGGGATTGGGAATGTTGCCTGAGGTTTATGGGTATCTACGTGTCATCTCCTTTGTTAGAGAGAAGTAACTGGCATCACTTCTGAGAACACTGACTTATAGGTAGATTATGGGTTCTCATGCCCTCTGCTCTGGAACCTAGTGGCTGGTTTCTCGAACAGCATGTATCTGAAGCATTCCCCAGGGGTTGCTGTAGACTTCTAGGAAGTTTGGGTGTTTGTCTTCTGGCTTCACCACTGCCCCTGCTCCAACACCCTTCATATTCTGTCTTTTTCTCCCTTCTTCAAACTAAACTTATCCTTTGGGATGCAATCTTACAACTCTCACAAAGGTGAAAAATACACTTTCTTTTTTTGTGGGGGGATCAAGATTGTGGCTGGATTGTTTCCCCTATTTCAGGAGAGGGGTGATATATTGCTTCTGATATTTTTGGCTCGCAGATGGCTTTGGGCTAAATTGAGAGCAGAGAGCAGGAGCTTTTCCAAGATGGCCTTCTTTGTATGTGTGTGTCAGAGGTGGAAGAAGCACTACAGATGACACGCACCTCAGAATGAGGCCTAAGTTTATCCTTCTAGGTGATATAAGTGTCTGGGAAGGATGTCAAGTGACATAAGTGTGACCTCTGAAGGTGTTGACATTCCCCTTGGGGAGGTGATCAGGTTGACTTTGAGGGCTGTTGTGTAAGAGCCTGGAGTGGAGGATGGGATGATGCTCTCACTTCCATATTTAAAGACAGACCAGGAGAGGGAACGGAGCTACCTTCTTCCCTTTCTTAATTCTGTGCCCCTCTGCTGGGTGGTCCACAAAGCCCTACCCCTTTTCCGGCCCCTTCTCTTTTGGCCATTCTATTGTTTGATCTTTCCTAAATGAAAGAGAACAGGGGAGGAAATTTTTGAAAACATGGTGAATACAAAAAAGAGGAGAAAATAAAAATCAGTTTTAACCCAAAGTAATAGAAAGTATTCTAAAAAGAAAAATGAGAAAATATACGTATATATATATTTAAAGCTCCTATGTCCAGGCCCTTAAAACTCCTAAGAATATATATGGACACTTGATAAAGAACTCTTGCTCTCAGAGTTTCTTGCATAGGGTCAGAAATATTCTATTAGGGTGGAATTTGTGGTGGGATAGACAGTTATTTCTGATTTCACTCATCATGAGAAAAATCTTGGAGAACACTTAATCTCATGAAACTGGTTGGGACTGCATGAAGAATGTGTTCAGACAAGTCAGTCTTCTGAGAGAGTCAAATTCTGTGTTATATCTGGGTTTGGAGTCCAGATATAGGCCATGGTCAAAGATTGGAGGAGCCTAAAGGAGACACTTTTGAGAAACAAAGTTATATTAGTTGGGCAGTCAGACCAGGAACTCTTTACTTAGCAATCTCTTGGTGTAACCTGTTCCTGTTAACAATATTTAGTGCCTTTAGCCTGGCCTGAGCCCCAGCACAGCTAAGAATGGGTCACTCCCTAGATGGTCTCTTCAACCCTTGAAGCAGTACTGGGAAGGACAGGTTAGGCACCCTTGTACATCAGAGAACTATTCCTCATGGATAGTCAGTGCTCCTCATTCCATTGGTTCCTGTTTCCTCTTATTTCAATCTCCATACCATCCTCTGTCTCTCTGAAAGGAGCAAAAAAATGTTGAGTAGTATCTGTCTATTTCAACATGTTGATTGTAAATAGTGATGTAGGGAAGGTTTGGGGGAATTATTTAGAATCAAGGTGCTGTTCATTGTGGCAAGGCAGGGGAAGAAGTGAGAATCTACTTAGGTGGCCCCCCAGAGGTCCAAAGGACCAGCAGAGGCTTCTAAGCCTGTCCTGTGCCCAGAAAGTCTGTTTGCCACAGGAGGGCAAGAAACCAGGGCAGGGCTTGCTCATACAGGAGTTGTCAGACCTCCCCCACCCCATCTCATTCCTTTTTTTTGATGTCACCTTAAAAGTCAGCTGAGGATACTGTGACCTAGCCCATTTACTCTCAGACTTAGAGTTCATGGACAAGTGAAATTTAAAAATTATAAAAGAGAATTAATATAAGCTTTACAACTCTTATTTAGCCTAGTAAATACATTTTCACAAAAATTCACAAAACGAAGCAGCTTTGTATTACCAAGTTGTTTTATTAAACAAACAAACAAACGAAACACTTGATACCAAAAAATAGGAAAGACAAACTGTCAGAATACAGGAAAAACCTTCCAAAGGAATCATTTGATTTAAAAATTCAGTACATGGTTTGATTTTTCCCTGTTTTACTTGAACCAGGTAAAGTGTTTCCGAGCTCCTCATCACTCTTTGCATGGGGATTTGGCATTCGCTCCACTGATCCAGCACTTGCACCTCAGAAGCTACCTCAATTTCACACAGCCCTCTGTGTCTCTCCAAGCAATCTGCAAGAAAGAGAGTATCAGATTTACAGTAGGTTTACACAGATCTGCTGTTTCTCCTTTCTAGGGGAAAGGTAAGCGATGCCCTTTCAGAACAAATGTTCTGTGTCCTCATCCTGCCCTCCCATGGGAAGTACTGTCTCTCATATTGGGAGGTATTTCTGGGGTGTCTGGTATCTTTTATCCTACCTCTTTTTCTATTCTTTGTTCCAAAATACAGGAACTTGTTTTCTTGCTCTCCCACTACTGCTGGTGTACTATTTTTTATATTTTCTTAGCAGTTACCTTCTATGTGTCCTTTCTCTTGCTATTTTCTCTCATTCACCTGTGCAAAACCAACTCCAAGTTGTCATTTTTCTAAGTGGTTAGAGAATTCACTAAGGTGAAGACCATAGCTTCCTCCCTAACCATATGTGATTTGTTGAGCTGTTTCCCAAGGGAGGGTAATGTAGCCTGAGGCTTCTGGGAATATATACCTTTCTCTCATTCTTGGGATAAGTTAATGGTGTCATTTCTGAAGTAATCTGATTTATCAATGGATTACAGGCTCTTGTCCTGCAACTTAAAAGCTATGTCATGCTCTCTGCATAGGACCTCTCTGGGATCTGCAGGGAGCTTTCATTCAGCCTGCCTTAGACTGTTGAGGGGGTTTGACTATTGGCTTTCCAGCTTCTCCACCACCCATTTTGATGCTGCATCATTTTTCACCACCCTCTTTTGGTGCCCAGAGCCTTCCCACTATCAAAACCCACTCTCATCCATCCTTAGATAACTAAAGTGAAGAAGACCCCCAAAGTTTACCACCCCTTTTTTTTTCCCCTCTTCTAAGCTGGTGCCCAAGGGAGAGTGCACTCACCAGGAATCTGGCTTGAAGTACACAGGATAAGGGTACATGGTGTCACTTCTGAAATCCCTGACTATGGGTGGAACCTCTGGGGCCTCATCCTTGCTGCTTTGGAAACTACTACCCTCTGCAGGGGAGGGGAATCTCTAAGTTTACATAGAACTTTTATTCAGGGATGGCCCTTGATCTCTTAATGAAATAAGGAAGCTTGTTTTTTGATCTTCTGCCTCCCAATAAAGCACTGCCTACCACGTTTTTTACTCTTCTAACAAGTGCTCTAAGTGGACCTTGGTCTGCTTGCCTCTTTCTGATAAAACGAGCTCTCAACTGTCCTTCAGCATAAGGCCAGAATAACTCACACTAAAGTGAAAAAGGCATGTAGCTCCCAATTTTGTTTATTCAAGCTGTTGTACAAGTGATGGGTCCAATGATTATAAGCAGTGGAACCTGAGTTTATAAGGAACTTAAATAACCCCAGTTGCTTGGGGTGGGTGACAAGTATTACAGAAGGGGTCACTGATACCACTTTTGAAATCTCTGACTTGTCCCACCATCCTGCTTTAGAATCTTATTTTTCTCATAAAACAATTAAAATTTGTTTTCTTGCTCTCCTGCCTCCCTGCTCTAAGATTTTGGCAAGTGTTCTGTCTCTTCTCCACTTTTAAAGCCATCTCTCATTTGTCCTTTGAGGAAAAGACCAGATAACTGAGAATAGCATATAAAAAAATGTTTATTTTTCTTTTGAAACAATGGCAGTTCTTAGAACCAAAGTAATAAAGTCCTAATGATTGCATGTTAGGCACCATTCTTGGTATAACTCTTGGGTAAGTACAATTGTGAGAAGGGCTCAAAGTCACTTGCCTGTGTAGAATCTGCCCTGGTGATTATGAGAACTCCTCTGGAGTCATAACCAATTTGTCTTGGGAACTGTCCCAGAATCTTAGAGAAACAGAATCCAGAGGATAGATACAGGTTAATATTTCTTTGGAGTGTTTTATAAGTTTCTTCCCTGATACTGCTCTTCAAAGATTTTAAAATAAAACCCTAAAGAGAGCTAGATACACTGAAATTTCTGCTTATAGGTCAAGAGTTCTGAACCTATGCTTTGTAGACACTGGTGAGCTTTAAGGGGTCTGTAAAACTCTTGGAATTGCATGCAAAGTATATTTGTATATGTGAGTAGAATTTGGGGATATGGGAAAGATGCATAGATTTTATCAGATTCCCAATGAGATTCTAACATCTAAAAAGTAAAAGTTTCAGATTTGGTATTTTAAAGTTAAAACTTTGATTTCATCAACAGACATCATCTTCATATCATGGGTCTAAGGTTCTAGCAAATTTAATAGTGTTGTCTGATTGTGAGATAGAATATTTAAAATTGAAACTATTAGAAAAAATCTGTGACATATGCTCACTGGCATTACATGATCTCATTGACTGTAAGCTGAAGGTGGGCAAAGCAGCAACTTTTACTATGTTACATTATTGTCAGCTGTCTGACACTGAGCAAGACCCTTTCCCTCTCTGATCTTCAGTGATCTCATCTGTAAAATGAGGGGATGAAATCATGATTTCTCATAGTTCTCAACGATTCTAAAATAATACAATTCTCTTTGAAAGCAGGGTGAAAGCAAATCTGGATCTCTGTACTAAATGAAAGAAGAATTGGGAGAAAGGTGCTTTGTGCCTAAGGCATCTAGATTCCAGGAACTTTGTCTCTGGTAATGATCTGAGAGTGGGTCTGCTCTTCAGAATGTCCCAGAGTAGAGGAGGTAGGAGGTTGCTCCAAGCAACTCTGATAAACCAGACATTGGACTGCCCCCCACCCCATTCTAGGGTCTAGGATTGAATTGTCAGGATTATTTCTATGTAGGGCATGGCTTTTCCTGCCCTGGCTCATCTCACACATCACCATACAAACATCTCCCTGCAAACACATCAGTGCTCATGTAAGTCTAAGGGGACCACTGAACACGACAGGCTGGGAGCTCCTGTCCTTGTATTTCAGATTCTTCCTGGCAGGATCTGCCAAGTGCTCCAACTCCCCAGGCTTGGATGAAAGAAAAGCAGACATCTCTGAGAAAGGTGCAGTCATACTACATTGAGTCACTTATAATTTTTAAGAGTAATAATGTTTTACCTACCGTATTTCATTATTTACCTTCTTAAAATATTCATGGGTTATTACTATTTCTGAAAAGCTTCAAGGTAGTCTTTTGTATGTAACACTAGACATTTTACTTAATTAAAAATTTTAAGGAAAAAAGAGAAGAGTAAATCAATTCTATTAGGAGAACAGGTAGGGGTAGATCTTATCATAGTTTTTTTTTTAGATATGTCTCAAAGAACACTAACAATAAAAGAAATTTTTTATAAACTAAGCCGCATCAAAATTTAAAACCTTAACTTTCCAAAAGGCACCATTAAGAAAGTAAAGTTAAGTCACCAAATAGGAGAAATCAACAACAAAACATAACAACAAAATTCTTACATGTAGAATATAAAAAGCACTTTTATAACTCAATAAGACAACCCAGTTTTAAAAGTGGGCAAAGGTATGAGAAGGTATATAAGTAGTAAATAAGTATTGGGGTACATTTGTTGTGGCATCCTGGCAGCTCAAGGGCAAAGGCTTGAATCTCAGCCTGAGTCCTGGCACGATGCCTCGTGATCCTTCCCAAACAGGAGGGAATGGGAGGCTTGTGCAGAGCTCAAGGCAATCTCCCCAGGGAAGCTATTATGAGACAGCCTCTTATCTCCTCCTGGGTTCTGATGAAGTATGGGTTTCCTGTCCTACCCCCCTCAGAAAGGAGTTCCAGAACATGAAAAACTCTTAGCTGTAGTCTAGAATTGTCTCTTTAGCAACAGGGTTTCCCACATCTCATGTTGCCTTCTCTGCTCCCCGCTCCCTTATTTTTCAATATAATCCTTTTGGCTGTATGGGGCAAGGACCATGGGTAGCTAGGACCATTGGCTTACTCTTCTATTCACTGTCTACATACATAATTGTCAAAAATGAAAAGTGGCCTGTTGTATCATCCAGGCCTTGGCTTCAACTTGGGTTTGTATGAGCTTGCCAATAAGCACACGAAAAGATGCCCAAGATCATTAGCTATCAGGGAAATGCAAATCAAAACCATAGTGAGATACCACCATGGTATATAACACTAGACATTTTCACTACACACCTATTAGAAAAATGTGACTCAAAAAGCTCAGATCTTTTAGGTGGGAATGTAAAATAGTACCTCTATTTAAAAAATATTTTGGCAATTTCCTAAAAGTTAAACTTACAAACCATATGACCCAATCATTCCACTCTCAGATAATTTATCCAAGAGAAATGAAAGTATATGCCCACAGAAAAAACTTCTACACAAATGCTATAGCAGCTTTACCTGTAATAGCTAAAAACTGAAAATAACCCAAATGCCTATCAGCAAGCAAATGGATAAACAAACTTAAGTACATTTACCTACAGGAATATTACCCAGCAATTAAAAGTAACAAATTATTGATAGTAGAAAAAACCATAAAACATATCTAAGGTAGTACATATTATATAATTCTATTTTTATTAAATTCTAATAAAACTAGTCTATATTGCAAACTAGTCTATAGTGACAGAAAGATTAGTGGTTACCTGGGAGTGGAAGATGAGAAAGGGAAGGTTGGATTGCAAAAAATGATGAGGAAACTATTCGGTGTGATATGTTCATTATTTTGATTGTAATGATGGATTCCATACATATGTCAAAACTCAACCAATTGTACACCTAAACATGTGTAGTTTATTGATGTCAACTATAAATAAATCCACACAAAAATGCAACCTGATCTAATTATCATTAATTACTCTGGCTGCTATAAGAAGGGCCTGTGGGAGGTAAGGGTAGAAGCTGGGATTCTTTAGAGGCTGGTGTAATCATCTGGGTGATGGTTGTGAAACAGCAGTCATGGAGAGGAAGGGGAAGATTTGAGATATATTCTGAGACCTAAACAACATAACTTGCTAACCATTTGGTCTCTTCTTCAGGGAATTCTCCCTTGCATTTCTGGTCCAGGTCATATCAGTGTGTGATATAATTTCTCATGGCTCCTTGTAATCTTCCAAGCATTATCAAGTTTGTAATTGTGTACATATTTGTAACGTTATTTCATTAGTGTTTATGTCCACCACTAGACCTCAAGTACTCTAAGGGGAGGGGTTATATGGCTTCCTACTTTGTCCCAAGTGCCTCATCCAGTGATTGGTTTGCAGAAGGGATATGTAATGGTTTTACATGTCTGCATATTATTATTATTATTATTATTATTATTATTATTATTATTATTATTTTATTTTGACCATTAAGGAGTGTCATGTATCTCCCAAGGCTGTCTTGAGGTAATAAAACCAGCTTATCTCTCTTGGGATACTTACCCTCTTAAACTTGTCACCGGGATCTGACTTTCATAATATTTTCAAGTCTGTTTTCAAAATATTAGGATTGTAGACAAAAAAATGGATTCTACAAAAAGTAACCTCAAAAGGTGATCTGATCATAAATTTCTAACTGGGCAAGTATCATGGTAGGTAAGAAGAAAATAAGAAATACTGAGGCCAGCAGCCTAAGACTTTAGAGAGGTGAGCTAAGCACTGAAACTAGCTTTTATTTTCATTTTTTTATTTTGTAAAGTTGGCCAATTAGTGATAGACCTCGAAGTCTTGAAAGTGAACTTAAACTTTAGCTTCATAGCCATATGGAGGTGATATGATAAGAGAGAAACTAAGGGCACTCATACTGAAGGATCTAATAAAACCCTACACCCCATAAGATTTAGACCCCAAAGGAACTGTACCCTCAGCAAGTAGATGAATCAGAAGTACCACTAACTCCCAATATGCAGCAAAGAAAAGTGACCATCTTAGATTGCCTATTCTTGGGAAAAATAAAATAGCCCTTGAGAATTTATAACCAGCCATACCTCAGAAAGGTTTGAAGCCCTGGCACCATGCTCCCTGTATCTCATTGTCTCTTCCTTCCTCCCTCTGGCCAGGGGCCTGGGACACGGGGTTGTGAGTAAATTTCGGAAGAGCAGTGTCTCCAGCAAGCTCCTGTTTTCAATCACAGCTCACCTAAGAAAACCAGCCACTTCTTCCTGTGGTCAAAGTCTCCTGTGGGGGCTCTTGTCCCCGGGCCTGCTCTCTGCCCCACTGAAGAACCTTGGGCCTGGGGAGAATGAGGGCTCTGGCTTCCTCTGGGAGGTTGGACTTTGGCTGAAGCTCCCCTGGCAGGGTCGTGCAGCCCTTACCTTACTCTCCTCCTGCTCTCCAATCTTCTACTAGCGCTTCCCATTGGCTGAACCCAGCTAGAATCTGAAGGTCAAGGGAGCATTGTTAGGCAGTCCATATATGAACTTCTGGAGCCTAGAAGAGGATCAAGAATGTATCCGGAGGGACAAATGAAAGATATCAGACTAGAAAAGAGGTTGAGTGAATTCTCAGGTTTGTGGCAAAGGTCATCTCTGGATGACAGCTCTGCAACAGACCTACAGAACAACCAGTATAGACTGAAGTTAGAAAATAGAGGAAAACAGAAGCATCTAGGTGGAAGGTCTTCAGGGTGGCAGAGGGTTGGCGAAGAGAAGAAAATAGAAAACTGGAGGTGACATCAGAAGCATGACAGAGCAAGAGGTCTCCTAGATCTCTCTCCTTGAAGTTACAAGTTGAAAAGCTATAATTCAACAAAGGATTCCCTGCTCAACACACACACACATCTGAGGGATCTGCACATTGAAACATCTGATGGTAGGCAGATCAGAGTAAACAGGCGGGGGAAGGGAGGAAGAAGAGCAGAGACGAGTGCCAGGGACACAGCTAAGAGCTCACTGCTTGTCTCTCTGGAGCAGGAAGGAATAAGGTTGCAGTATGAGCTCTCTGTAACCCCAGAGCATTCCTGCCTGAGTGATCAGCATATACTGCAGCTGAACCCAGTGACAGGGCAGAGATGGAATACAGAGGTGCAATAGCTCTTGTCTAGCAGCCACCATTGCCAGGCATAAAACAAAGCCATAGAGCCTGGTCGCCTCCCCCGCACCACCCCAGAGCCCGCAGTGAGACCCAGAAGAAGATGTAGCAGTGAGCCTTGGGTTACAGAGCAGAATACCTACAGTCCTGAGAACTGGAGTGACAATTCCTGAACAGCAGAGGCAAGCTACAGTCAATCCCAGTGACCAAGAATGGAGATACAGATCTGGGAGTCACCATAACTAGGAGAAGAGCAAAGCCACAAATGCACGAGCAGTCTCTCCCAGCCCACCGCACCCCCACCCATCATGGCTGATCTCATTGGGGGCACCTGGGACACCCCAGGCAGTGCAGCAGTACATCTGGTTTCAGGGAGCAGCGATAGGATTTTGCAGGCTTGGAACCCCCTTGCCCACCACTCTCCCCGACAGTTGTGGGGGGGTGCCCTGAGACAGAGGTGACTTGGTCACAGAGGAGAGGCCCACCTCCCCATGGAATACAAGGCATTTTCCACCACCATCCAGAGATCTGAGAAGCAAGAGCAGTACAAGAGAAAATAAAACACTTGCACTCCAATGTCACCTACTGGAAAACCAAAGAAAGAACTCTTTTTTATCAACCTGCTAAAGAGGTATCACTCTTTTAAAAAAATGATTTTTAAAAAAGCAGATTTTATTCTCAAAAATGCCTAGGCAGAGAAATAATTTATCAACTACCATGAACAACAAAAGTAATGAGGCAGCTTAGAAAGAAAAAAGGCCTTCTCCAAGGTACATTATATTAAAACTGTCAAAAATTAATGACAATAAAAGAATGTTCAAGGAAGCCAGAGAGGGAAAAGATAACCTATAAAGGAAATCCCATTAGATTATCATCGAATTTCCCAGCAGAAATTTTACAAGGTAGGAAATAGTAGAATCAAATATTCAAACTATTGAAAGAGAGAAATTACCAGCCAATAATAATAATATATCCAACAAAACTGTCCTTTAGATATGAAGGAATTTACCACCACTAGACCTGCATTGTAGGAAATACTGTAGGAGGTTATTCTACCTCAAACAAAAAGATGAAAATATGAATAAGATGACTATCAGAAACAGGAAATTACAACCCTTATTCAGAATAGGGAATTATACACTTAAATATAACATAAAGGCTAAAAGGAGGTAAAAACTTTTTAAAAAGAGAAGACAGTAGCTACTGCAACTTGGAAATGAATGCACAGAATAAATAGGGATAATTTGTGACAACAGGAACAAAAAAGGGACAGGGATGAAGGGGAATGGTGATAAGATATATTCAGAGAAAAAAAGGCTGCTGTAGATACAAAACTTTCTTTTGCATAAACTTAATGGTAACCACACACACACACACACACAAACCAGAACTGAAACACACAACATGAAAAAAGAGGAAATGAGAGAAAAATCATAGAAAACCACCAAACTGAAATAATAGACAGAAACACAGAGAAAAGGAACAATGGAGATACAGAGCTACCAGAAAACAAAAGATAAAATGTCAATAGGTAATTTTTATATATCAATAGTCTCCTTAAAGGTAAATGGATTGAACTCACCAATAAAAAGACACAGAATGGTAGATTGAATCAAAAAACAAAACTACATACCAATATCTCTGATGACTACAAATGCAAAATAATGTAGATACTAGCAGATCTAATACAACAATACATTAAAAATATTATACATCACGATCAAGTGGGGTTCATGTTAGGGGTACAAGATGGTTCAATATACATAAATTGATCAATGTGATATACCATATAAACAAAATAAAGGATAAAATTATATAATCATATCAATAGATGCAGAAAAAACTTCTGACAAGATACAATCAGTTAGGTTTAAAATACTCAATAAAGTGGCTATACAAAGAACGTACCTCAACATAATAACAAATATGACAAACCTTCAGGTAATATCATACTCAATGGTGAAAAACAGAAAGCTTTTCTTCTAATATCAGGAATAAGACAAGGATGCCTACAGTTATTCAACATAGTATTAGAAGTCCTAGCCAGAGCAATCAGGTAAGAGAAAGAAATAAAAGGCATCCAAATTAGAAATAAAGTTATAAAATTCTATCTTTTTCCAGAAGATGTGATTATTTATATAGAAAACCCTAAGGACTCCAACAGAAACAAATACAGTAAAGTTGCAGGATACAAAGTCAATGTACAAAAATCCATTGCATTCCAATATACTAACAATAAAATTTTGGAAAAAGAAATCGAAAAAAATCCTTTTGCAATTGCAACAAAAAGAAAATAATACTAAGGAATAAACTTAACAAAGGATGTGAAGGACACATACACTGAAAATTACAAGATATTATTAAAAGAAATTGAAGAAGACAAAGAAATGGATAGATTTCTGTGTTCATGGATTGGAAGAATCAACATACAGATTTAATACAATCCCCATCAAAAATCTTAATGGTATTTTTTAAAGAAATAGAACAAAAAATTATCAGATTTGTACAGACCCATGAAAAATCCCAAATAGCCAAGTAATCCTGAGAAAAAAAGACCAAAGCTGGAGGTATCAAACTCCCTGACTTCAGATTATACTAAAAGGCGACAATAATCAAAACAGCATTGTATTGGTAGAAAAACAGACACACAGACCAATAGAACAAAACTGAGAATCCAGAAATAAACCCACATATATATGGGCAAATAATTTTGATTAAGAAGCCAAAAACATACAATAGAGAAAAAAAGTCCTTCAATAAATGTCACTGGGGAAATTGAAAAGCCACATGCAAAAGAATAAAACTAGACTGCTATTTGTCATCACATACAAAAATTAACTCATAGTGGATCAAAGATCTAAATATAAGACCTGAAACAATAAATTGCATAGAAGAAAACTTATATAATAAACATATGGAGGATTTTATGAACTTGATCCCAAAGGCGAGAGAAGTATAAGCAAAAATAAAGGAATGGGACTACATTGAACTAAAAAGCTTCTGCCCAGCAAAGGTAACCAACAACAAAACAAACAGGCAATCAACTGAATGGGAGAAGATATTTGCAAACGATTCCTCCAACAAGGAGCTACTATCCAAAATAAATGAAGAAGACATACAACTCAAAAACAACGAAACAAACAATGCTACTTAAAAATGGGCAGAAGACCTGAACAAACATTGTCCCAAGAAGACATATGAATGGCCAACAGATAAATGAAAAGATGCTTAACTTCAGTAGCTATTAAGGAAAGCAAATCAAAACCACAAAATACTTCTTCATACCTGTTAGATTGCTATTAACAACAAGACAAGTAATAACAAGTGTTGGAGAGGTTGTGGAGAAAAAGAAACCCTCTACACTGCTGACAGAAATGTAAACTGGTACAGCCACTATGGAAAACAGAATCAAAGTTCCTCAAAAAATTAAGAATAGAATTACCATATGACCCAGAAATCTTTCTTCTGGGTATCTATTCCCCAAATTTGAAAACATTTATTCATAAAGATACATGTGCCCTTATGCTCATTGCAGCTTTATTAATGGTGGCCAAGACATGGAAACAAATGTAGTGTTCTTCAAGAAATGATTAGTTAAAGAAGATGTGGTACATATATACAGTACAAATATACAGCCATAAGAAAAAATGAAACACAGTCATTTGTGACAACATGAATGAATCTTGAGAATATCATGCTGAGAGAAATAAGTCAAACAGAAAAAGTCGAGAACCATGCCATTTCACTCATATGCGGGATATAGAACTGAAAGCAATAAACGAACAAGATAAACAAAAACTCAAAGACATAGACAACAGTATAGTGATTATCAGAGTGAAAGGGAGGGGTAAAGGAGGTAGAAAATAGTAAAAGCGTTCAAATACATGGAGACAGAAGGGGATTTGACTTTGGGTGGTGAACACACAATGCAATATATAGAAGATGTATTATAGAATTATGCACTTGAAACTTATACAATTTTATTAATCAATGTCACCCCAATAAATTTAATTTTAAAATTAATTAATTGGTAAATTAATTAATTTAAAAAAGAAACTGAGAGGTTACCTGATAGGACTGACCACATGGAAATCTGAGACATTGCTGGGAGGTACTGAAAAATTAACCATAATATATATCTAAACTTAATAATTGGCAGAAAGAACAATTAGTTATTCCAGAAATAAAGATGTTACACAATAAAGGAAAAAATTACAGTAACACTGCCTGGTTCAAGGTGAACAATATTTATATAAACATAATACAAAAAATGGCACATATTGATTTAACTAAAAATTGCTATAAAAGTATATTAGAAGAATAAAATGTTGGCAGCACCATGTAGGAGAAGCAAATCTTCATCTACAGTGATAAGGTGTCATAGAATTTTGTATTAGAGAAATAATAATAGAGACACCACTTCATTGCACTATGCTCTGAGACATGCCTGCCATTAATCACTTACTCCAAAACAATGGCTTCTCTTACCTTTTAATATCCTTGTTGCTTTCTGCCTCTCTCTAATCTGAGTGATGTATTCTAGCATGTGTAATCCTGAATTCTGCTATTAGCATTGCTGCAGCATTATCAAATATGTACAGAGTACCTGTTATGACCCACACACTTTTAATTATATTTCCTTTGGCAGAAAACAATTAACTCCCTGATGTGTCAGAGTTGAAATACGGTTTTCTTCTCCTCTCCATTCCTTGTCCACTCACCCCCAAACCGGGCTTTAGGGAGCATGTGAAGAGTAGTTGTGGGAAACAGCCCCTGGGTGGTTTCCTGCTCGGTTCTTCCCAAAGCTCAGTCCTTGTGCCCCATACTCTGGCACCAATAGTTGAAAGTGGTCTTCGGGTGGGCCAACAACCACATCATCTGTTATCAATTCTTAGTTTTGCTGGAATACTGGATACTCTCTGAGTTGTTCCTGTGACTGCCCTAGTGAACCCTCCTCGGCTGGGAAAGCTCCCTACCTCCCCCAAAGAAAGCACATTTACCCACAAAATAAAAACTCTATAATATTATATTTTGGTTACACTGGGCTTTACTGTGCTCAAAAAATATTTATATACATGATTCAACACCTCTACAAGGCAGGCAGTGTGGATATTATCCCCATTTTACAGATGAGAAACATAACCTCGAAAAGTTCATCTGGAACCAGTATGGATTAGTGCAGTCATATATAATATATATATATTTAAAATATTGAAATAACTCTAAACCAGGAGGTAAATAGCCTTCTAAGAGCTCCTCTTGCCCCAGCTGCCCTAATCCTCCCCCAGGCCTTCCTGGACATCACCACAACCTACCAAGTAAGGATTAATGCTTAGCACAGCAGGAAGCTTGGGGACCATTCTTTGATAGGTCAGAGCCTGCCTCATATCAGTTGAACATATTTATCATCCCTGGTTATATGGCTTACCAAGATCACTTGACTAGATATTAGAAATGGAAACTTTGAGATAAAAAGTTGCAAAGCTCTCATTTTAAGCGGGACAGAGATACAGAACAAAACCTGCCTTATCCAATGTTTACTTTCCCTTAGTCTCCCTTTCACACCATTATAGCATTGTGTGTATAAAGCACCTAATTATAATCTATTTCTTTTTAAATTTAAAATATTCATACAGCTTCCTTTGTGATTAAAGGCATAGTTCAAGAATTAGAGCTGGGCCCTGTTATCTTTACTCTATCTGAGTCAAAGGAATTTTGGTCAGAGACCCATCAGACTGGGGGCACTGGGTATCTCTGAACACAGGGGTGCAGATCAGGGTTGGGTGGGGGATAGATTAACTAAAAATCTTTATCTTATCAATTGATAGAAGGCTCTTGGGAAGACATCTACACATTTAAGCAATTATCCTTGAAGTGAAGATGTCAGGAGATACCAATTACTCTCATTGACATTTTCAGTGCTCGTAGGCAGGTATGTGTGATAAATTATATGCACCTGCCAGAAGAAAACATCATGAAATGAGACCTGAAAAAACAAATATGTCTGGATTGGAGACAAAGGTCACAATCCCCACTTCACTCTCAATAAAGCCTCCTTGTTTATCATTGAGCCTAGATTATGATGATGGAAGAGGGAACTTAACTAAATTGAAATTATGAGAAGTATTCAGTATGGCACATGGGCTTTCAGCTACATTAAGCCTGTGACACAAAATACTCATTTGAATGAGGCTAGCAATATAGCCAACTATGTAGCCAGTATAGTTTCTTAGGCTGTTGTGAGCAGAACTGATCTTGGAACACATTATGTGACCTCAACAATTTCAGCGGTGACAACTAGTAATGTGGGTGTGGGATGAGCTGTGGAAATTCCCACAGGTGACCAGCACAACCATGACCAGAACTCAGAATAAAAAGTCCTAAATCCAAAGTTGCAATGGAAATGATAGCTGAGAAACAATGTCAAAATGTTTTAGATGTTAGAAAATGAATGAACAAGTGATAACTGATTTAGCAGACCTGAGAAAGGTGAAAGCTAAGGTTAAAAAAAAAAAAAACAACCTGTAAGAGACAAGGCAATTTTGGTTGTAGACCCATCAAATTGAGGGCAATGAGTATCTCTAGATACAGGGGTGCAGGTCAGGGTTGCGGAGGGTAATATATTGATTAAAAATATTTTTTTTCTTTTTACTTCATTGGAGTATAATTTACATTATAAAATTCACCCATTGAAGTGTAAAATTTAGTATTTTTTGCCAAGTTATATAACTACCATCATATCCAGTTTTAGAATATTTTTATCGACTCAGATTTCTTGAGCCCACTTTATGGTTAACCTCTATTCCCACCCCAGCCCCAGGCAATAATTACTAATCTATTTTCTGTTCCTATAGATTTGCATATTCGAGACATTTTATATAAATGAAATTATACAAGATGTGGTCATTTGTGTTTAGTTTCTTCTAGTTAGCATAATGTTTTTGAAGTTCATAATGTTATAGCATGTATTAGTCATTTATTATTATTATTATTTTAGTCTTAGAAACATCTTTTACTTATTTGTCTTTTGTGATCACAGCACACAGTGGTGATCACAGTATTTCACAGAAATAACACTATCTGATTCATTCACATACCTAGCACTCTTAGAAACATTTTAAAAATTGTAATAAATACATATCATAAAATTTATCATCTTAGTCATTTTTAAGTATCAGTAGTGTTAAGTATATTTACATTATTGTACTATAACTCTCCAGAGATTTTTCGGCTTACAAAACTGAAACTCTATACCTATTAATCAAACACTCCCCCATTTTTCTTTCCCTCCAGCCCCTGGTAAACACCATTCAACTTTCTATTTCTATGAATCTGACTACTTTAGATACCTCATATAAGTGAAATTAATTTTTAACTGGCTTATTTCATTTAACACAATCTCCTTAAGGTTCATCCATGTTATACCTTGTGACAAGATTCCCTTCCTTCATAAGGCTGAACAATATTCCATTGTGTGAGTGTGTGTATACCACATTTTGTCTATTCATTCATTGATGGACACTTGGATTACTTCCACCTTTTAGAGAATAAGGCTGTAATGAACATGGGTGTATAAACATCCTGATTCTGCTTTCAATTCTTTTGAATATATACCTAGAAATGGAAATGTTAGATTATATGGTAGTTCTATTTTTAATTTTCTGAGGAACAGCAGTTGTTCATTAATTTTTTATTGCAGAATAATATTCCATTGTGTGAATATGCCAAATTTTGCTATCCATTTATCAGCTGATTTTACGTTTGGGTTATTTCCACTTTTTGGCCATTATGAGTAATGTAGTTATGAATATTCATGTGCAAGTCTTTGTATGAACATGTTTTTATTTATTTTCAGTAGATACTTAGAACTGAAATTTCTGGGTTATATGATAAATTTGTTTAACTTTTTAAGAAATAGCCAAACTATTTTCCAAAATGACTTCATCATTTTGTTTCCACCAACAGTGCATAAGGGTTCCTAGTTCTCTGAGTCCCTACCAACACTCGTCTGCCTTTTTCATTACTGGCTAAGAGTCTTTACGATATAGGCAATATGCCAAATTTCTACCCCTAATCAGGCAGAAAACTAAGAGACTGAAGAAGTACTCTCTAGAAGCCAGAGAGACTATGTAGGGCTATCTCTAGAGCTAACTTTGCAGCTTTTAGGAAATATAGAAAGATAGAGGATCAAATTTTAAGACATTCCATAATCTATAAAATAACTGGTATGGTCGTCTTCAAAAGTTAATTTTTTTTAAAGGAAACTTTTTGATTAAAAGAAACTAAAGAGACATAACAACCAAATACAATGCATGAGATTTCATTGGTTCCTACTCTGAGGGGAAGCATCTTTAAAAGACATTTTTGGAACACATACAGAAAGACAGAGCAAATGTGGCAAATGTTAGCAACTGTTGAACCTTGGTGATGACAAAATGCATATTCTTTATACTATTCATATATATGTATATATATAATTTCAATGATAAAAAATGAAATAAAAATGCCAGTTTGAAAAAGACAAAATATATCTATATCAAATATATTCTGCTGGGCAGAAACATCAAGAAAATATATTTGGCCACCCAGGATAGCAGACAACACTTCTGTCACTTACATTGCCTATGTACCAGTCTTTAAGTCTCTTCAAGTATTACTACCTTCTTGTCAGTGACATCCTTCTTGGAATACTGGGGATAAACAGTGACACAACCACACATCCTTCTTTCCCTCTCTAATTATCTGAGAATTTGTAGATAATTTAGAAGGACAAACAGTGACCAAGCACAGCTAATCCTCTCTAAAATCCTCTGGGAAAAGATTTTAAAGGCCTCTCTTTCCTATCAGAATGTAGGGTCCTTATTTAAAATCTATGGGCTGAAAGTTCCATGTTCAGCATACATTCCCTGTCCTGTTGAACTTTTGGCTCATAACCTGCAACTTTTTATGTATTTATCTCCACCCCTCCCCAACCTCCATGTCAAGGGAATTTATCTTTAAATTCCCTATGTGCATGTGTTCTTTACAAAGAATGGGTGCTAAACGTTTCGAATGAATAAATTAATGAAATTGAGAGAGGACTTAAAAAAAAGAAAAGAACAGAATAGGAAACACAGAAAAGGCTGATATAAAGAGACAGACTTTTCCGAAGCTATCTTAAGGCATTATCTATGAACACAGACCTTCTCGGGATTGGTAACCATAAGGATACTGAGAGCCCTTGGAAATCATGAACTCTTCTCGCCTGCCCACAACACATCTTGTATGAGCTCTTTCAATTCAGCAAAAAATATCCCTTCCTTAGCATTGAGGACAATAATTATTTTTCCCACTTATTAAAAATGCATACACCTGCAAAAATCAATTCTTTGAAAGTAGTGTAATCAGGGTTGGAGCACCATTGAATTGCTCCTGCTGCTGCTAATTAAAGTGAATTAATCAGCACTGAGGGTTCAGCCTGTAGGTTAGGATGCAAAGAGTTTAGTGCCAACAGCTCTGGCTTCCTGCTTCAACCTCTTTTTGTTTTTAACAATCTAAAAGGAAATGCAAATATAATTAGTTGAAAACAGTGGCTTTGCAGAGAAAGTCCCTTTGCAGATTGTAGGTGCTTACTCTTCACTGACCTGGAAGAAAAGTCTCATTCATGAACCCTACAAAAATCTATTCTCAAAATGGAAACTTGGAAAGACAACCAGAAAAAAAAACAGAATGTTCTTGTAACATTCTTCTGAAAATTTTACCTGAGTTGGGTGACATTATTTCTCAGTTAACTCAGGTACACCCCGGTTTTTCTAAATCCTGATCACCTCTTGTTGCACAAATTCAAATTTTTCCTATACAAGCCCCTTAGTGGCAGAGGTTGGAAAGCTCCAGCGGCTGTCTTTTATAAGACAAGTAGAGCCACCATGTGGTTCATTTGGGAAATTGTGTTTGAGGCTGTAGTCTTGCTGAAACAGCTTGAAATGAGGATGACCTCAGAGGGAGGAGACAGAAAAAAACAAAAACAGGCAGCATTGCCAAGGAAAGATGGAAAAAGAGATATCTTGTTGAAAAAAAGAATGTAGTGTTCCATTGGCAATCATGTTTAGAAAGTGCCGAGTTAAAAGAACTTTCTTCTCTGACCCTCTAAAGGTCTAGAATGTGAACTCCTCAAAGTAGTATATTAGGCAGTATTTTTAAAATTGATTTATCAGGGAGCCCTTTTTATATGAAGCATCTCAAGTTTTAGTATTCTGTGGTAAATTTGATAAAGAGTTTAGAGACATATGATGAATGACAAAGAAACAATAGCTATCAATATGTGGAAATAGTCCTCCAATAGTGGAGAAATTTAATTATTAAAGAGCAATAATGTTCTTTAATGACAATACTAACTCAAAGGATTAGGGTGTGGAATCTTTCAGTTGGACAGCTCCTTCAAATACATTTGGAATAACTCAAAGCAGGCACTCCCCTCTAACATTGTTGAAAGATGGTCACAGCCAGTATTTGACAAACGCCATGGACCTCGCCATTTTTGGAACTCACTAATTTGAGGTAACCCATTCCCTTTCTGTTCAACTCTGTAAGAAAGTATTTTCTTATACTGGGCTAAAGTTAGCCCCTGTACCTTACACAAATTGGTCTCAGCTCTGCTATTTGAAGCTCTACAGAATGACTGATCTTTTTTTTCTCCATGTCTCGTGAATTTAGAGTTGTTATTCTTTCTCAAAATCTTCTCCAAGAGAAGCTTCCCAAGTACCTCCCACTACCTGGTACCTTGATATGGTTTTCAGACCCCTCAGGCTCATGGTTGCCTTCCTAAACACCCTTCTTTTGTATCAGTGTCCTGCTTAAAAAGTGTATGACTTGGAACTGCAAACAGCATTTAAGTGTCATCCGATCAGACCAATAGTGTGAATATCTGGATATTGTACAGATACAAAAATTATTTATTTTATCAAAATCTAAACATTTACCAGGGTTTGGGGCTTTTTAAACAGTAATATCCTGAGGCAATAAAATCTCTCAGGTCTGTTTCCATCATTGCTAAACCAGGAATCTCATGTTCTATACACTTGTGCATGTATCATTTTATTTCTTATAAATATCATGCTTAATTCAGTCCTCATACATTTAATTTAGTTGGTGTTAGTCCATCATTTTATTGTTGAGATATTCTTCTCTTTCACTCACCTGTTTTTTTCTCTTCTTTATTCATTCATTCAAGATTCATTGAACAACTTTTACATATTGATCATTTGTTAGATTCTGGGGATTCAAAGACATTGTCCCTGTTCCAAGGGAGCTTGACGTCTAATGGGAGAGCATTGACAATTGTTTTTGTAATGTGACAGGGCTCTATAATTGTCACAAGAAACCTTCCTCCAAAATTGGATGGGCCCAGACCCCAACATTATCTGGTTGGGATAGTTCTATCAGATAAAGCTTTCTCTGAAGTTTTCATGAGAAATTTATCATGTGTCTTGTTGAAAACAAGGTAATGTCTACATTACTAAATCATGAAAATGTCTTTAACATTCAAAAATAAAATTAGAAAAGATGAATGACTCAAACCCTAAAATTAAATATAGACACATTAATTGAACTATATATCAAACTGCTAACATAGCACCAGAGAAAAAAAATTAATTCAAATAATTTTTGAAAACAGTATAATCTTACTGTGTTGAAAACATTTTGAGGACAAAAAAAAAACCTGCAAAAAATCTTGAATTTACTTAGTAGGTTTGTCATTAGCAAAGTAACCAACATTATCATTCTAAAACTATTTTGCATATATTTATAGGGTAAAACAAATAAGTAGATATATTGATATTTTTGGAATCAAGGTTTTCACCATAGGAGAATTTGAAACTCAAGAGGTGAGAAATAACCCCATGGTAATGGGTTTGCATTGGAGATATCAGTATAAACTCAATATTATTATTATTATTATTATTATTATTATTATTATTATTTTAAAGAGTATATATTTCATGTATGCCTGCTGAACAGGCTTAGAAATAATGATACTCCAGTAGTTAGGATGTCCAGACTTTGTTTTTTTAAACATAATTTCTCACTAACGGGAACCAGGGCTCCTTAGAAAAACTGATGATTACAGGAAAGTATAAGATAAGCCTGGAAAATCTTATTGTACCAGAAAGCAAGGACATGCTCAAAGACTGGAGACATGTTAAAAGGACACAGAACCAGCTTGAAAAGCCTCCCATGGTCAAATCCAGGATATGTTAAGCATCAAAATTAATAGTGACAATAATGAATTATAATAGACTATATAAAAAAAGATCCATTTGTGCAGATGATGTAGTCACTGGGAAACAGTTTGGCAGATGCTCATAAAGCTAACCATACACTTACCATACCACCCAGAAAGACTGAGAGAGGAAAACAAAGACATTCTTTTTATAGAAGAATATCAGTTAATAAATGTAGAAAAATAATAATTTTTTTAAATCATGATTTTATCAATATATTACAAATGTAATAATAATCAATTAATATCATTAATAGATACTAAAACCATTGAGTGAAACAATAAAGGTGCATGATCTCTAAGTATCACCTACTTATTAGCTATTAATGAGAAAGGAAAAAAGAAATATTTACAATAGAGAAATATGGTAGACACTGCCTTACCGCATATTAAATTTACAGTCATACTATCATGTGGTTCTACTGCACATCTACTACAATAACTAAAATTAAAAAGATTGACAATATCAAGTTCTGGAAAGGATATGATGCTACTAAAATTTCAGTACCTTGCTGGTGGGAGTACAAAATGGCACAGTCACTCTGTTAAAAGTTTGGCAGATTCTTATAAAGCTAAGCATACACTTATTGTACAAACCATCAGGCCTATTCCTGGGTATTTGCTCAAGAGAAACATAAACAAGTCCACATGAATGTTCACAGCAGCTTTATTCATAATAGCTAAAATCTAGAAATAACCTAACTATCCATCAACTAGTTAAGGAATAAAACAACTTTTGCTATAGTCATACAATGAGATGCTAACCGACAATAAAAAGGAACAAACTATTGATACATGCAACGACACGTATAAATCCCAAAAGCATTATGCTAAATGAAAAAAGCTAAATACAAAAGGCTATATACTGTATAATTCCATTTATTTTATATTCATGAAAAGGCAAAACTATGGTGATGGAAATCACATCTGTGGTTGCCAGGATTTGGGAGCTGAGAGAAGAGATGGAGTACATAGAGGTGTGAAGGAACTTTAGGGGATGATGGAAATAGTCTATATCTAGATTGAAATAATAGTTGCAAAACTATATACATTAATGTAAAACTTATGGCACTATAAAGAGTGAATTGTACTACTTAATAAGCCTAACCAAGAATTAGCATCATCAAAACTGGGGGAAAAAGACGTCTTGTCCTTCTTGATGTCAGCTATGGGAAGCATCACCTCTTGTAATCTGGCTAAAAATAACCTCAATCTAGCCATGGGATATTCCATAAGACAACTGGCCTGGACAGTTAAAGTGTCAATGTCTTGAACCGCTCCTCCCCAAAAAGTGGGGGGATGGGAGAGGAGAGCTGTTCTAAATAAAAGATTGAGAAAATATGACAACCAAATACAATGGGAACATTAATTGACTATTGAGAGTGTTAATTTAAAAACAACTACAAAGGACATTTGGGGGTTTAATTTGAGAATTCTGATTATGACTATATATTAGCTGATTCTATTCTATTAAATTTTTAGTTGTCATAATGGTATTGTGGTTCTTGTTCTTAAGAACCACAATGCTAAAATATATAGATGTGAAGTGTATGATGTCACAATTTACTTTTCCATGGTTAAACTAAAAAAATATAAGTTGGGGAAGCAGGTATTACAAAACATTAACAATGATGAATTTAGAAGATTGCTCATGTTTTAGGTGCTCTCATTATACCTTCTGTCAGATTTATATAGATTTAAAATTTTTCAAAATAAAGGATGAGAAGAGAAAATAGATTTTTGAAAATTTAGACATTTAATGGACCAGATCTTTAGTTATGGGAAAATCCATATGTTCATATAGAACAAGTTATTACAAATGAATAAAATTTTTCTTACCTGTTCACTCATTACTTACTTAAAAAAAAAAAAGGTTCAGTTTAGGCTTTCCACTTCTTTCCTTTTAAAATAGCCTAGGAGAATTTGAAATGCTGAAGCATTTTCTTGACCTAAACTACATTTTTTAGACCTGACTAATATTGGCTGACTATATGAAGCAAAAAATGTATGTATACAGCAAAAATTGACTGCCCAAGAGAAATTGACAAACTTGCCATCATCGTGTGAAATATTAATATCCTTCCCTTAGTAACTGACATATTAGACACATGAAAAAACAATCAGCAAGTACTACATAGAAGATTTAAAGGGGACAATCATATAGAACATTGTAACAGCAAAACTAAAGAAAAGGCTTTTTTTCAAGCATAACTGAAACATTTGTAAAATTTGGCCATGTGGTAAGCCATAAAGCAAGTCTCAATAAATTTCAAAGAATCAGTGCCTAACGAAACACTCCCTCTAATCACAACATAACTAAAATAGGGATTAATAACAAAAGAAAAACTTTTGAAATCTATACTTTTGAAAATATAAAGACACTTATAAATAATTTATAGGTTAATGACAAAAAAAAGTAGTGAAAATTAGGAAAGTCTTAGAACTTCCCTATCCATCCAAAAAAGAACTGTACATCAAAATGTGTTGAGATACAACTAATGTGGTTACTCAGAAGAAAATGCACAGCCGTAATAGTTTATAATAAAATATAAGTTTCTTAGCCAAATAAAGTGCAGCCAAATAAAGCAAAGCATTCTATTGGGAGAGCTTGATCCTAGGGGGCAAGAGTGAAAGAGGGAGTGAAGAAGGAAAGGAGAGAGAGCGATGTGAGTATACACTTTTTGCTGCTACTAGAGGTGCTTTGGATCCTTATTTGAGGATCCTTATTTATGAAATGCCTCTCCAATTGTAAACAGTGAAGAGAAAGGAGAACGTTTATCCATAGGCGTCATCCACCATCAGTCAGAGGCTCGTCCCAGAAGGTGCATAATCTTCCACATTTCCAAATTGAGCATCCAGGGCAGCAGGTACTGTCACAGGCCTTAGGAAAGGCACGGTCAGTTTCTCTCACCCAGAACCTGGCTAGAACCCCCATATTGTCTATAAAGTTGAAGATGTACATACCTAGGACCCAGTATTTCTACTCATAATTATACCCCAAAGCAGTTCAAAAATGTGCACCAGAAAAATATTCATAAAAGCCTGATTTGTAATTTCACAAAATCAGAAGCAACATAAATCCCATCAACAGTAGAATGGATTTAAAATGATGTAATCTCAATGGAACAATGTAGTGCAATGAAAATGAATGAAATGCAGCTAACACATCTCAAAAGCAACACTGAAAGATAAAAGAGCTGGTAACCAGAAAACACAAGCAATGTGATTCTGTTTATATTAAATGTCTACAACATACAAAACTTAATGATATGTTATTGAAGACTCCAAATGTGTGTAAAGCTAAAAAGAAAAACGAAAGAATGACTGATACAAATTTTAAGGATAACGTAAAGGAGAGGAAAAAATGTAAGGGGTTAGCAGGGAGGAATCAGAGCGTCCTCAAAAGTGCTAGCATATTCTATTTCTAATGCTGAGTGCAGTGTACACAGTGTATACAGAATTAATTTTTGTTCTTCAAAAGTGTGCACATGCATTATATATTCCCTGGCATAATATACTTCACAACAACAATAAAAATAGTTTTAAAAAAAATTTCATGTACTATTAATACCTTTACCTTTTTCCAACCTCACACTGGGCAAAAAAAAAAAAAAAAAAAAAAAAAAAAAAAAAAAAAAAAAAAAAAAAAAAGAGTAATCATGTACTTTGAGGACTTAAAGTTAAGAGACTAGATTTCCTTACATTTAAAAACAAAACCCTATATTTTCAGCCCAAGGTATTTACTTAAGATAAATTAATACTACATTCTTTGTGCTTTTGTTTCATACCACTTAATGTAAATGTGAGTTAATTCTATTTATTCAGACTTTGCCATTTCTACCATACTTTCTCACTAGAGCCTGAAGATATAAATTGTTTACATTTCCTGCCCTACTCCGGTCAAATGATTTCCCTTTATATTCGGTAAATGGTGCATGTTCACACATCACTTTTAAAAAAGATATAATGGAGTAATACCTTATTGTTAAAAACAAAACATCTGTGTGCCTAGATGAAAAGATCATTTAAAAGGATTTTTTGTTATTATTATAGTTTATGCTTTTAAGATAGTGGAAAACATTGCTAAAATCATTAAAATAACACAGCCTCCAACTTCTTCTAATTTGCATTCTTGTTCTAGGGAGAATTGGAGTAGTGGTAAAAAGTTGCCAGAAATGCGGGGGCAGATCCTCTTCTTTGAAATCACAGACTAGAGCTCTGACGGGCCTGCCATCATTCACAGATTATTGGCTGAGCCCCTCTTCTATTCCAGGGAGCCTGCACTCTATACGACACCTTTGGGAAGACATGGCCCTAGGCAGAGTCCTCCTCTTGGCCTCCAATCCACAAAGCCAAAACAGCTTTCTCCTGTTCCTGGGCTAGTGCTCCACCCCAATAAGACTTTCTCCAGAGGGTGAGAAGAACACTAAAACTTACCTGGATTAAACTCAGTTTTGTCAAGGACAGCTCTTTAATGGGACTGCTCTTGTTAAATAATCGGAGGAAACTCATTAACAACTTAAAGCACTATTCATCAAAGCCCTACTCCTCTCAGGGACTCCTGGATTTTTAAAAACTGCCTGTTTTAAGTTGATTTCCAGAGAAGCAGCTGCTGAGTGGAGAATTCAGGTGCAAATGATTTATTTACAAAGTGCTTTACAACGGAAACCAGTAAAGAGGTGGGGAAGCAGGACAGGGAATGGAGCGGTAGGGTTTAGGACATGCTACCCCGAAATATGGCACCTTGGCATCCTAGCTATCTTAAGCTATAAGAGTTTGAGAAACCAACAGAAGCAAGGTCTCTCTTACATCACCCTTCTTCCCTGCAAGCTGAGATAAATCTGCCATGCGAAAGGTCCCCTCTAGGTACCGGGAGGATAGAAGGCATCCCCATCAGCAGAGATGGGGAATTTAGGACTGAGAAGGCTATATAATCAAACCTTGTTACTTCTTTACCATATTACCACCCCTAACCCAAACCCCTTTGTCTTGTCAATATTTTACACATTTATTGTTTAATTGTATAAAAGATATAAAAACTTTCTGCTCTGTTACTTCTTTAAGCCTCAGATCTTGGTAGAGCTCCCATACACATATATGTACATATGTATTTAAAATTGTTTTTCTCTTCTTAATCTGTCTTTATTATGGGGGAGGGGTAGATGGGTCTCAGCCAAGAACCTAAAAAATTAGAGAAAAAATTATTTTCCTTGCCTCAGACAAAATCCTACAGAAGTAGCTTTGATCTGATATTGCAGGGGAGCTCTGGAGGGTAGGTTGTGCCTCAGGGTCCGTCCTGACAGGAAGCAAGTTTCAGAGTCCTAAGGGCCACACAGAGAGAACCTCCCAGGCAATCCCAAGCTCTCTGTGCAATGTCTGCAGTAGCCCAAGGCAGTCCTCCAAAGAAGAGTCACTCGTGAGTCACAGTACCTGCAGTCAGAGCACAGGAGGCTTGGGTAGGGGCCAGTAAGAGCAATCATGAGGAGCACCAGAGTTGTTCCACCCTGCCCTTCAGGGCCTTTCCTGATGTGAGACTTCTAGGTGACTGGGCAGGCACCAAACCTCAGGCAATTCAACCAATCAGGACCCTGAGGGCCCAGGTCTGCTCAGCTTGTCCCTCAGTTGCACTGCTGTCCCCAGCTCCCTGGCTTCCCCTCAAAAGCCTTTGGGGCATGGCTGTCTGCAACCAGAGCTCCCTGGGTTGTTCAGCCCTGAGTTCCCTGAGAGGAGCACTCAGGCAGAGCTCACCTCTAAGCCTGCGGTGTGTGTGTGTGTGGTCCGTTTACCTCTGGTTGAGTCATTAAACGTTATCAGGTTTCAGGGATTGCAGGATCAGAGAATTTAAGAAAACGACCTAGGTGGCAGATTTTAAAAAGAGAATTATTGTTCACTTCAACTTCTACATGAGCCCTCCTGATTCCCTGGTGCTAAGTGACTCTAGCAAATCCCTCATAGGAAGGAGCCAAAGCCCTCAGGCTAAAGCAGCTGAACAGGCCTTGCCCCATCCTCATTTCTCTCCCCAACTCTAACTCCCTGTCACTGTGGCTCATTTTTTTCTTTCTGCCCCACTGCCCCTCTCCCAGCCGGGTGATCAGTTGTTGGATTTGGCACTACTGAGACACAGGTGGAGCCACCTGTTCCTGCCAGGCCTTTCTGCCCCACCTCCAGCAGCTGCTAGCTCCTGGGCATGTCAAAGAGCCAAGCAAAGAGAGGGAAACAGGAAGAAACAGAAGCGAGCTCTGCCAGGCTAGCCAGCCGTCCTCATCAGCCTTTCCTGGAAAAGCACATTGAGAATTTTCAGCCAAACCCAAACCAGGTCTCCTATCAAGGATCATCCAGATTCACTTTCCAAATTTCTGGAGCTGCAGGATGTGCTAAAGCTTGTTTATACATGAACAAATTAAACAACAACAACAAAACCCTCAACATTTAAAAAAAAAAAAAAGAAGAAAACCATCTTTCCAGTGTCAGTGCTCTGATTTTATACCTTTCACTAAAAATGTTCCAAGGTTCCTGAGATCTGAGTATAATCTGGCTTAGGTTTGCTTCATACTCTGGAGGCCGCTAGGTACACAGGGTCCTTGTACTACTCCAATTATTACCCTGCATCTCAAAGCACAGAGACATTCAGCTGTGCTTTTTTTCTATTTCCTTGAGGACTTCAGTTATTTTTATTTATCATGTTAAGATGAGTGTCTCATTTAAATACAAATGCGAAAAGCACCAAAGAATTCTCTATCCCTACATCTTTCTGTGATTTAATCCCAGGACATTTTGTGAAGAAATGCAGTTTCTAGGGTAGCTGCTGTCTGTCATATTGTATTGCCAGCATTGGCTAAGGGATGTCATATACTGGCTATTTATACAATTTATAGTACACAAGGGAATGTTTATAATTAAAATATTGAGAAGTCAAATACACTAGAGAGTGAAATGTACAAAGAGATAAGCATAACATGATGAAAATTTATCTTTTTACCTAACGTTTCTTGTCATCCAAAGAACCAGGGATTGTGAGAAAATTGTGTGTGTGTGTGTGGGGGGGCTTATATACAATCAACAAATGTATGACCAGAGAGCCAAAAATACTAAATGGGAAAGGATAGTCTCTTCAATAAATGGTGCTGGGAAAACTGGATCATCACCTACAAAACAATGAAATTGGACGTCTATCTTACACCACTCACAAAAATTAACTCAATATGGTATAAAGACCACTGAGACACAAACTCCAAGAAGAAAACATAGGAGAAAGTCTCCCTTACATGGGTCTTAGCAATAATTTTTTTAACATGACACCAAAAGCACAAGCAACAAGGCAAAAATAAATAAGTGGGACTACACCAGACTAAAAACTCATATGTAGAAGCAAGCAACAAAGTAAAAAGGCAACTGACAAAATGAAAGAAAATATTTTCAAACCATCTGTATGATATGCAAAGAACTCATACAACTTAGTATCGATAATAATAATAATAATCTGAATAAAAAAATGCACAGAAGACCTGAATAGATATTTTTTCAAAGGAGACATCCAAAGAACTGACTGGTACATGAAGAGATGCTCAACATTACTAATCATTAAGGAAATGCAAACCAAAACCACCATGAGATATCACCTCACTTGTGGTAAAATGACTATCATGAAAAAGGCAAGAAATAATGAGTGTTGGTAAAGAGGTGCAGAAAGGGAACTCTTGTGCATTCTTGGTGGCAATGTAAATTGGTATTACATGCTCTAAATGCCAGCCACGATAGAAAACAATACGGAGGGTCCACAAAAAATTAAAAATAGAACCACCGTATGATGTAGCAAACCCACTTCTGAGTATATATCCAAAGGAAATGAAATCACAGTCTTGGAGAGTTATACTACAGTATTATTCATAGTAGCCACGACATGGAAACAATCTAAGAGTTCATTTACTGAACAAATGGATAAAGAAAATATGAGATTATATATCTATATAATGGAATATTATTTAACCATGAGAAAGAAGGAAATCCTGCCATTTGCAACAACGCAATTAAGGTTTGAAGAAATTATGCTGAATGAAAGAAGTCAGACAGAGGAAGACAAATACTGTTTCATCTCACTTACATGTGGAATCTAAAACTCCTAAAAACAGAAAGTAGAATGGTGGTTGCCAAAGAAATGAGAGGCAAAGTGATAAGGAGATGTTGGTTAAAGAGTACAAACTTAACAGTTATAAGCTGAATAGGTTCTGGGGATCTAGTGTACAGCATGGTGACCATAGTTAACAATAATATATATGTACTTGAAAGTTGGTAAGAAAGTAAGTATTAAATGTTCTCACTACAAAAGGGAAAAATAAAAAGCTGATGGAGATGTTAACTAAACTTATTCTTGTTATACCTTAAACAATATACATTGTTATGTGGGCAATTATATCTTAATTTAAAATAAATTGTGTGTGTGTGAGTATGTATGCATGTGAAGCAGTGAGTTAAAGAAAATAAAATATGGTAATTTACGACTGATAGAAAAAAATAGAAAAAAAGAAGAAAAATCCCACGGTCAATTACATTTTGGAAAATTCTGTTTCAACAAAATTAAGCAGGTGCCTTTACTGCAGGATGTCTCTGAGCCAATTATATGCTAATTGTTATGATTTGAATGTCTGTGTCTTCTCTAAATTCACATATTAGAATCTCAATGCACAATGTGATAGTGTTAGGGGATGGGGCCTTTGGGAGGTGATAGGGTCATCAGGGTGCAACCCTCATGAATGCGATTAGTGTTCTCATAAAACAGAGATCCGTAGCCCCTTCCAAAAAGTGAGAACACACCAAGAAGTTAGCAAGAGGGAGCTTTAGCTAGAACCTCACCATGCTGGCACCTTGTTCTTGGACTTCCAGCCTCCAGAACTGTGAGAAACAAATTTTTGTTGTTATAAGCTACCCAGTCTGTGGTACTTTGCTATAGCAGCCCAAACAGATTAAGGCATTAATATACATTGTGAATCCTGAAGAGAAGTGGTATTACATGCTCTAAATGCCAGGCTTATATGAACACAGAACCTTCTATGTAAAGACAAATTATTTTGTGGAACACTCTTTGGGAAACCCTTATTCAACCTATTCAGAAGCAAAACTGTAGGAAATTACATTAAGTAATAATGTTTTCAAAGCCATAATATATGTTACAACATATTTTATGAAATACAAATTTGACTCCTATTCACTTACCATCATCAGTTGCCTTTATTTTGTTTGTTTATTTCATTAGTTTATGATTAATAAACTACAAATTTTGGCAGAGGGAAGTCTTGTCAGGAGATTTAAAAATATATTTTCAAGGGCAATCTTTATTACATGTATTAAAATATATGTATTTGAATAAAGTAACATATTATAGGTACATATAAAATAACATTTTATATATACACACAGTATATATAAACACACAGTATACACACATATATAGATACCTATATTTAAATAGGGTGCCAATATAATTTTTTTTCAGAATGGTTTTCTAATGAGTACCTTGCTAGATATTTCAGACAGGATTTAATACAGGCAACTAGTTATTAAAATGTTGAAAGGCCTGAAGGAACAAAAAAGGAAAGCTGTGACAACACAAGTATTAGTAATCTAAGGGAATGCTAACACTCCTAGGACTACAGAGTTATCAGGTGCTCCCTCTCCACTGTGCTGCTGGGGTGTTCTGTAGAGTGCTGGGACCACAAAGCCAAGGCCAGAACTGCCAAGTCAGAGCCCGGGGCCATGTTGAAACCAAGCCTCGGAGGGTAGAAGCTGGAAGAAAATGGCTCTTCACCCAAGCCGGCCTCTCAGTCTCTCCTTGGGGCTTCCAGCAGAACTCAACAGAAAGCCAACTGACAAGAGTGTCTGGAAAATAAAGTTCTGAAAATACACAGCAGTAAACAAAAATAAAGGAGCAGGAGCTGAGGATCAACAAATGAACAGCATGTTGGCAGAGAGAAAATTTAAAAGCGATATGGGCACATTTTAAAATAAAGCCATTTCTTTTTCCGCTCAGAGAAACTGGTTTCTTTTAACTTTGCAAATTTGAATTAATAAGGAAGAGATAGAATTAGCATTGAACTAAGGTAATTTGGGAGGAATAAGGACATTTAAAAAAATCCTTTCAACTCAGATTTGAAAGAATGATAAAATGAAATAAAAATTTCATGACATATTATTTTGAATCTCTTCAAAATATGAGCTCTTAATTTGACTAAGCATGAAATTTTAATTGGCACTAAGTACTTCATCTCATGTCTCTCTCTCTCTCTCTCTTTTTTTTATGTTTTTACTTTTTGCAAATTTTAGCCCTTGCTCAGGCTGTCAGGGAGTCTACAGTCCTTCATATGCACCATGTCACATGGCAAATACCGTAGCCTGGTCATCTGTGTAGTACACATGTTTAGTGATTAAGCCTACAACCCAGCTGTATACAGCTCAATGAAAATTGTTGCTGTCTTATGAACTTGAGGCACTTAAAATCCCAAAGTGCTTTTGAAATTATTAAAGATTAAATTGTGTCTGGTTATATTCTTGTCTAACATTTCCAAAATACATTGTGCAAAACTTGAGTGTCTTAGGCTATTCACAGGATGGACTATAATAGGGTTTCTTTGGTCATATAGGTCTGGAAAAACTGGTTTCGGCCAAAGCTTCTCAACTCTCTGTGCTAAAGAACCAATTTCTTTTTTATTTCCAATTTGTCTCAGGCCTTTTTTTTTTTTTTTGTAAACTATAATTAAAAATTACCAAATAAATGAAATTAAAAGTCACAGAAAAAGAAACTCAATTTTTTATATTAGGTTCAACAAACATTAAATTATTCTGTCAAATTTCTCTAAAGCTTCTAAATGCTTACTTATTTATTTAGTTTACACAAGTACTTATCATAGATACCCCCCCCAAAAAAAAAAATTTGAACATTCAGCTGACTAACTCCACAGACTATATTTTAAGTTCAAACAAAGTTTAAATATTTCATTACCTAAGTACTTCTTGGAGCTTTCAACACACTAATGGGCATTATAAATCTATGAGAGGTAGATTCCTCATGCAACATTCCAGACATTTCCCCTGTTAAATGAGAGTGTAGAACTTATTCCTTTGGTTGGTTAGTTTTACCAGCACATCCTAAGGAATGTGCCTTCCACAGAACATACTTTGAGAAAAGCTTTTAAGTGTGTTTTATTAAACTGTAATTCTTTAAAAATTGTAACTCCATGCATGTCATATAGGTTAACCTTTGCTTTTCAGCACATCTATATTCTAGGCAATTCCAAATTACCTAGAGATAGAGGCAAAGATGGATGGATGAATGGATGGATGGATGGATGTCTAGAGTGATAGGAAAGAAGGAAGGAAGGAAGGAAGGAAGGAAGGAAGGAAGGAAGGAAGGAAGGAAGGAAGGAAGGAAGGAAGGAAGGAAGAGGTATGGAAGAAGGAAGAAAGTAAGAAAGGGAAGGAGGGAAAGTGGGAGTGGGGAGAGGAGGACAAAAGGAGGGAGGAAGATCCTTGTATTTATTTTGCATACAGTAGGCACTTAACTGATAATAAGAAAAATCGTCTAAAAGGCTAAAAAGTATTTGAAAGTTGCTCCTGTCATAAGGCATTGTTTTCTCAAGTGCTTTCTTTTTTAAATTCTGAAAAGTAATTGCCAGAAACCCAGACATTTGATGCTAAACATAGAACCCACTGGAATACCATCGATTATGTCCTAGGTATGTGCTGATTCATAGCAAGTGGAAGCTCTTTAGACTGATTCCTTATATACTCAAATTTACAAGACTAAGATGTGGAGTCAGTTAGTCAGCCAGCCTCGTGTATGCGTTCTACTTGCCTAAACAATACTGTAGGTTCCTTTGCTACCCTCTATTCCCCTAACTTTTCCACCACTGAGACCTCAGAGGTGGTAGCTGCTGACATCAGCCTGAAAGTAGCTTGAGATTGTCTGGTGAAGAGGCCCGACTGCCACCACTAAACAGGCAACCTTCTTGCTACCCATTGTGGTCTGTGGGTTCTTTGAAGGTACACAGAGAAGATGTTGGTGGGAAGGTCAAAGATTCCCCATAGAAAATATTTAAGGATGTAGATAGTGGAGAAGTAGAGTGCCTCGGATTGCCTGCACCAATTGGTATAGGACCCCGGGCCCATATGCCCAGTCCCAGAGCCCTAGGGCAGAGAAGGTCTGGATTTTGGCACAGCCAGGATGCTATGTCTCCTTAGACAAGTCAGTCACCCTCTCTGAATCACGGTTCTGTAAAGTGATATTCAATGACCTCTATAGTTCTTTCTGGAACACAATTCTGTAATCTTAAATAACTAGGGCAAATATAAGAATTGAATTGTATTATCCAATCTATAACCCACCACATAGACTGATCGGCCTAGCTTGCACATTCTTGATTAAATGAATAATTCACAATTTAATTATGTATTGGGGGCAAATGTGAAAGTGGAGATTCCATGAAGAGCCATCTTTATATAGAATTTAAGTTGATAATTGACTGTTGATATGATTTTAAAAGCCAGGAAGTTCTCCTTACACAAAATAAAAAGACACTGCACAACTGTTGCGGAGGCTCCAAGCTCCTTTCAGCAGCTTTCATTTCACCGAGATCAGGATGGAACCCACGCTATGGTGAAACGCCTGAAAAACAATCTTCCCTGTAAGAAGGTTTTACTGTGGGGATCAACTCAGAAAATACGTACTTAGGAAAATTAACATTCCCTAAGGTTTCGCTACTCGATAGGTTATCCACGGACCAGCAGCAACAGAATCGGAGTAGGTGCTTGATAAAAATGCAGACTCTGAGGCCCCAACCCAGAACCACTGAATCAAACTCTGCCTGTTTACCAGATTTATGGGTGATTTGTTTGCACCTTAAAGGTCAAGAAGCCCAAATATAACTGTGTGCTTTGCATGTATAATAGTGAATAAACATTCACTACTCGGCGGTAAAAGATTCTGTTAAATCAAACTGAGCCTGATTAGGGTGTAAGCCAGTAAATTTAGAGAGGGTGAAAAATGGAGAAAAGAAACCTGAGGGTTAACAGATAACTCATCTGATACGCCTGCACAAAATCGAATTAGCTCTTTATAATTTCTCTTCAATTTGATTTTTAAATGGAGCTATTATGACTCAGGTCTAAGGGGCTCAGAGTCATTAACCAAAGTGGTACTGAGAATTAAGACACTCCTCCCCCTTCTTCTCCATGAACATTTTTCTTGTTTTAGAGTGGGGGACGGGTTGAGGAAGAGGAAGATGGATAAAGAAATTTCCAAACTGCGCAGATCAGAGGTCCTCAACTGGTGGTCTGAGATCTGGGTGTGGTGTCGGGGTGAGGTCTGTTTCCTGGCATCCAACTAGCCTGGGTTCTAATCTAAACTCTGCAGCTGTGTGGTTTTGGGCAATTTAATCTCTGAGAGTCTTTATTTCCTCTTCCATAAAATGAGAATACTGGTACTTATGAGGTTCTCATCAGCAATCCAGAAACTTTAAAGCATCCTTTATGGGGTAGGCAATAATGTCACAGTATAAATGTGAATACCTTTCTCAGGCTTAGTGTTTCAGGGAGCCAAAGCCCAATCATGCCTTCACCCCAACTCTACTCTCACCAGCTTGAACAGTGGCTTGACAAACACGTTGAACAACTCAGATAAGCCAGGCATATCAATACATAACCTTCCCTGGGACAGCTTCCTCCAATAAGAGGTTCCTAGGGAGTGCAATGATTCTGAAACTTTCGGATTTCAAGGGTCATTGAAATTTCAAAACTAATTCAGGGCACTGATATTGAGTGGCCAACTTTGTCTTTTTTGCTATTGTTAAGAAAATAGTTTTTAAACTTTATTTCTAAAAATAAAACTTTTTAACATCAAAAAAGTAAGACATTATAAAAGACAATTCTTTTAACTTGAATAAATTTAACTCTTTGAAAAATATTGCATTGTCCTTCTGTTTTCACTTCAATATGAATAGATGAAAACCTCTTTGTGGACCTGTGGTGTTTGATAACCATTCCGTCTCTAAACTAAGGCTAAGGGGATAAGTATTGTTCAGAAGTTGCTTAAAGTTGCCATAAAGTCCTGAGGTTTGCTGACCACACCTGAAGCCCTACCTCCACCCCCTGGCCAGTCACAGAATTATAGTGGAGGAGCAAGTAACAGGATACGACAATGGAAAGGTTGGACGCTCGCTATCCCACGCATCCCCAATCCAAACGTTTTATTTGCATGAAACAAAGCCTTCTCTGGGCCTTGGTTATGGCTGGGCTTTTAGAGGAGGCTGAAGTGGCTGGCAGATGGGAGTAGAAATACAATTACTTAATGCAATTGTGTTACATAATGCATTTAGCAAATGTATGTGTTTTTAAAAGAACTAAAGGGAGCCACATCCACATTTAGGCAGATGTTATCAGTCGTTGGCTGTGGGAATTACAGATGGTTTTTATGTGCTTTGGAGTTTTCAGTATTTTCCACATTTTCCCCCCGAAGATATATTGTTTATATAATAAGAAAGAAGTTTATCTTTAAAAACTAAATACATAAAAATTTAAACTATTACACTAGGGTTCCCTGAAGTTGTGCAGTATACTATCTGCATAGCTGTATGCAGTGTGCCTGCATGAAATATATTTAGCACCACTGTATGTCCTTTTGTACCTTTTGAATTTGGTTCCTCATGCACATATTAAGTATTCAAAAAATAATAAATTTGAAAATGTTCAGAAGGCTAGAAGGGGAGACATCACTTTTTACCTCTTTTTTATGCAACCCCACTTTACTCCTACCCCAACTTTGGGACTTGGAGGAGCACCCCGTGGCCTTGCAGGAGACGAGAGGCCCCCTCTCCCCACCTCATGTCCACCCAATTGATTATGGTAGATGTGATCATTCTCATCTGGCAGCGTGGCATTGCCCATCTTGATAGTTAAAATTCAGGTTGCAAACCATGAAACAAAACAAAGACCATTTCAAAAACCCAGTGTTTACCAAAATGTGATATTATATGAGAAATTTAGATTTAAAAAGAACAAGAGCTTATGGAAATACACTTAGAGTGGACACTCAAGTCTTTGAGGTTAGATGAATATTCTTACTCATCAGTAAATATTTGAGATGAAAGCTTTTTTTGCTCACCTCCAAATTATTATTTTTACAAAGCATCTGCTTCTGGGAGAAGATTAATTAGTTGGCTATCCCTAAAGGATGGATTTGAGGAGATCAAAGGCCCTCAACATGTAATAGAGAGAGAGGACTAAACTGTGGAAATTTTCTCTTTGGAGGAATGAAGATCGAAATTCACTTGGGGAGTGTCACAGTGAACAAGGGTTGCTCTGTTTTTCTTTCTTTTCTTTTCTTTTTTCCCAAAAATAAAAGCTCCTGCCAGGATACAAATATTTAACTTATACTGCATTTTATTAGCCTTTTCTTTAAAGAGATACCACTTAAAATTTTTCTCTTTTTTCTTCATTGGATAAACACAGTGAAAATGTGTTTTATCTAAGACTATACTCAGAGATCTATGAGATATCTTGCAGTGAAAAAATGAAGGTAAAGACTCAAGAATGGTTTTCGTAACTGCACCTCAGACATTTCCTCATTTTATTTGTTTTCCTTATAGATTTAAACAATTCAACCAACAAATAGATATTGCTATATTGTATAAATTTACCTTATGTCTGTGCAAAACCATGTTGGCTTGGGAATGTGGCTTGTCAATGTCCTTGTCCCCACCTCACGTGAGTTTCTGCTTCTCCATAGTTATTCCTTTCCTTTAAAAAAAAATCATTGATATAGACTGAGTGGTCATGTTCCTCCAAATTCATATGTTGAAATCTAATCCCTGAAGGTAATGATTTTAAGAGGTGGGTCCTTTTGGGAGGTGATTAGGTCATGAAAGCAGAGACCTCATGAGTGGGGTAAGTGCCCTTATAAAACAGACCCCAGAGAATTTCCATGCTCCTTCTTCCACATGAGGACACCGTGAGAAGACAGCCATCTATGAGCCAGGAAGAGGGCCTCACCAGACACCGATTCTGTGGGTGCCTTGATTTTGGACTTTCCAACCTCCAGAACTGTGAGAAATCAATGTTTGTTGTTTTTAAGCTATATGGTCTGTGGTCTGTGGTATTCTATTATAGCGCACAAACAAACTAAGATAGTCATTACACATTTTATGTTTCAATTTGATAACTACAGAAGTCTCTCCATCTATAGTTTCACTTTCCACAGTTTCAGTTACCTGAGGTTAACGGCAATCCAAAAATATTAAATTCCCCAACCATCGACATCATCATGGCTTGATGATCCAGGATCACCTGAAGCAGATGATCTTCCTGATGTATCATTAGGTCAATAGTAACCTTACATTGTCACAAAGCCTATGCCATTCACCTCACTTCATCTCATCATGTAGGCACTTCATCTCATCTCACATCATCACAAGAAGAAGGGTGGGTACAGTACAATAAAATATTTTGAGAGAGGGAGAGATCACATTAATATAACTTTTATTACAGTATATTATGATTATCATTCTAATTTATTATTAGTTACTTTTGTTAACCTCTTGCTGCACCTAATTTATAAATTAAACTTTATCATAGGTGTGTATGTATAGGAAAAAACATAGTATATGTAGGGTTCAGTATATATATTCACACATATATACACATATATACATATATGTGTGTGTATATAATATATATATTATATATATGTATATAATATATATATTATATTTATAGTTTCAAGCACTTACTAGAGGTCTTGGGATGCATTCCATGGATGAGGGAAACTACTGTAAATATATTTGATATACATTTTTTTAAAATGTAGATTAACAAAGAGAAAATTTTAAATGATTCATAAGTCCCGCACTCAAAGATAACTGCTGTTAGCATTTCATTATTTAATCTATCCTTCCAGCCTTTTTCTAGTCATAAAAAAACTAGTCTGCACAAATTTAATATTATCATATGCACTACTCCATAGTTTGTTTTTCCCTCTCTTTGCTTTTCCACAACACTGTTCAAGATAGAGAAGAAAACAACTTTATTCTGACTGAGGTGGATGTTGAAATGGTTCTGATAACACATGCCAATTGCATTTCATCCAAAAATTGCTCTGCACTTGCTAGGTGTTTTTACATAAGTTGACCTTCAGAATGACCAATTTAGCCCACTCTGTAAGTCACTGGAACCCCGGGGAGGAACTCCACTGTGGGGTTGCTCTGTTCTAACCCAACACAAACATGTGCTTAGAGGTGAACTGGACACTGCAGATGGGCCTCCATCTGGGTCCCTGAGGCCATCTAACCGACATAAAGCAGCCTCTCACCCTGGAAATGGCTCTGGTATAGTGCATCATTTTGGGAAATGGTGCCTTTCATTTCTTCCCTTACTAGTGAATAAAGGCACAGCTGAGATACTGGCCTCTTAAACTCAAAATCAAAGCGCTGGGGCTACCTCAATCTTCTCTTCCTCGGCCCTACTCTCCTGGGTTCCCCGAACAGGATCATTTTCAAGGACTTACTATTCATTGTTCAAGTCACTAGACCCTGCACCTAACCCTCAGCACTTGCCAATGGGGAGAAATTGGGTTCTTGAGGAACTGACATCTGCTCTAATTCCTTCAACTTCATGTTGTGGGTAAAGGCCACCACAGAAATGTTTCCTTTTGTGAAGTATGCACAGCCTTAAACTGTGAAAACTTGTAAGGACTTTGAAGTTTAAAGGGACCTTGGACAAGCCCAGGAACGATCTGTGTAAAGAAGCAGGGTGCATTGGGAGAATGCACTATAATTAAAGCCAGATACAACACTAGGGCGAGTTAAGCCAAGATTGATATTAATATTGAGGAATTTTTGAGATTGGCATATACCCTTCTAGACTTTTCTTGATATATATAACACCTGTAAGCTCAGTGTTCTGTGGCTAGTATTGTGGGAGGGAGAGTTTGTTTAGTCTATAACCATAAGCATTAAGTACATATGCAGCATCCAGAACTATGTGTGCAGTCCTGGATCTGAGCAGGGAGGGAACCCATAAACCTAGAAGAATCTGCACCTCCCCACCTCAGCCCCCAACACATGGCACAGTGGCAGCTTTCTACTCCCAGTGGGATATACCTGGATACTGGGAGTAAAGTAATCAATCACCAATGTGGGGCCACATTTTAGCTTCCCTGTTCTACTGATAAAAATCAATGCTTACCAAGTCTATAGGTTCATTTGTACAGTCTCCAGGTAAGAAGTTTTGGGGGGTAATATTTCCCTCTAAAAGCATTGGGTGCCAGTGTCACATATGGTCCCAATAACCCTTATATAGGTCAGGGGCCCAGCAAAGAATAAAAGGCAAGGTGTAAAGGGTATTTAAACAGTGTTTAATGAAAGGACTGTCTTCAAAGGTGTGGCCCAAGGTAAAGGGACAATAAGGGGTGGTTGGGCACCCCAGGCTTTCTTTTCTTTTCCTCTCACGTTGACTTCTACTCACACTCTACTCACTCCTCCTCCTTCTGCCCCCTACTCTAGCACAGAAATTGAATTTGTTGAGTTAGATATATACCTGATATAACTTCATTGCACCTCATGGCTACCCTGCTGCTTTTCTTTTAACTTCTCCCTCCACTTCTTGGGTTCTGGGGAAGCTCTGAATTGTAAGCTGTGTAGAACCAATTCCCTGACCACTCCCTCCCAGAGAAGATGGTCAGTGGAAGTGTGAAGCTGACTCTCTTAGCCTGCTGGATCCCACTGTGCCAGCATCCCTGATGAGGTTAGAAACATTGTGCAATGCTGCTCTTGGACTGCTAGACACAGTAATGAGCTAACACTTGGGTACCAGGCATGGTTGGCTGAGGTGAGAGCTTGGAGCTGGAATCTAATGATGTCCATGGATCCAAGACCCTTTTCTCCTCAGTCCCCTATACACCTGCATCTCCCCCAGCACCACTGAGGGTTTCCTCAGGAGGATCCATGGACTGTCACCTGCCTATTCCACCCATACCCATGCAGAAGGTTGGAGCAGCCTGGAAGTTAGATCTGGAGCTCCATGTTCTCTAATATCTTAGTGCATGGCCAACACTTCACCTGTCTGATTATAGCCTTCTCTGGGTTAGCCTTTGATATGCAATCCCAGGTCCAAGGGCAGTCAGCCTGCCTTTTATCACCCTCCTTGTGAGCTAACTGCCTTGGAGGAGATGATTCCACTGCAGATGAGGCAGCTGAGACACCTGTACAGATCTCCTGCCAACACAGTCTAGCCCACAACCAGTTGCCACTACATGCCTCCTTTGTCCCCTGCCTTATTTGTTCAAATATCATTAAATAATTAGAAATAGTTCTACCCACTACTTGTCAAGAGCTTGGAATACTTATTTGTTCTTTATCCTCCTAAACATGCCATTCAAGGCCAACCCCAGACACCATACTAGGTCAATGAACCCACACACCACTCAGCAGAATCTTGTGCATTTTTCAGAGTCCTCAGATGCATTCCTCCTTTATAACTTTTCTTTCATTGAATCTAATTCTTGCCACCTCCCCGGTCCTATGCCAACTCTTCATCTTCCACAGAAGCTTTTTATTTCTGGGAATATCTACTGTGGGCTTCATTACCTGCTCTGTCTCCTGCCTGCACACCTAGAAGTGGCTGCCACAGTAGCTTTTGTCTGTTTTGGTCCTACTAGTTCTGACACAATGCTCATAGGTCTGCTTACCTTTCTAAGAGCAACCAATCCAACTTTCCATGTAGACTTTGCCTAGAGTCACCAACTGGTAACATTTTATCTCATTTTGCTATATATATATTTGACCCCTGAACAATGCTGGGCTTAGGTGCGTATAACTTCTGACTTCCCCAAAACTTAAGTTGTCCCTCCATATCTATGGGGGATTGGTTCCAGGACCCCTTGTGTATCAAAAATAATACAGGTATTTATTGAAAAAATTCCACCTATAAGTGAACCCACACAAACCTGTGTTCTTATAAACTTTTTGAGGAATCACTTGAGAGTCAGTTGCAGACTTTATACCTCTTTACCTTAAAATACTTCATTGACTATCTTAACAACAAAGATATTTTCTTGTACAACCCCAGCACAATTAACAAATCAAAGAAATTTAATATTGTTATAATTCTATTGTACAATATATAGAGGATATTGAAATTTTAACAATTGTCTCAATAGTGTCCTTCCTAGCATTTGTTTTCCTGATCCTGGTACCAGTTCAAGACCACCACTGCATTTAGATGCTCTGTCTTTCTGAGTCTTCTTTATTTTGGAGCATATACAGGCCATCTTCCTTCACAACGGCATTTTGAAGAGAGCAGGCAGTTGTTTCGTAGACTGTTCATCAATCTGCATTTCTCTATTTATTCATGATTAGATTCAGATTAGGGAATATTGGTAGGAATGTTATGGAAGTGTTACAGCTTCTCAGCATTTTCAATGGCAGGAGAAGCTTTGGAAAAATTAATTTATGTTTTTCTCCCTATATTTTCCCTTCCCCTCACTTCATTTGAGCAGGTAGAAGACTGCTTCCTTACCTTGGTGGAGATGCAGGACAGAGCAGAAAGTGATAGGTTACCTTAAGAGACTCTTTCCAGGCTTTTATATCCAAAAACAGAGGCCTATTAAGAAGAGTTAGAGGGATTTGAAGGAAGTGTGGAGCAAGAAGGAGAGGAGAAATTGCTTCTGACTCAAAGGGATTCCCAGTAAGAGACAGGACCAGTGTTCTGCTCCCTGGTGGAGCCCAAGGAGGTGGCAGAGCCTCAGAGGGTAGCTTTGCATGGGGCACGGGTAGGATCCTAGGCCTGGGCAAGACTCTTGTGCTCCACCTAGGACAAAGATCATCAGAGCCAGCAGACCTAAAAACATGATATAGAGTAGGACAGTGGGTAACTGCTAACAATACCTAGAGAGATCCACACCAGGAATGACTAAAAACCTTTGCCCTACCCTGGGAAAGTAGCCATGGCCTTAGGAATGACTGCCCAGCGGGGGACAGACGTGGAGGTACAGTCCATTAGGTTTTTTTTAAAAAAGAAAAGGAAATAAAATTTTTCTCTTATACCTGAGTATATGACTGAGATTCAAGCCTGAGGAACACCCATCCCCTACCCAGCTCCTCTAACACATGTGGGCTTAGATCTCAGTTCTCAAAGACTTTCCTCTTGGAAACTACACCCCACACACACTTTACCCTCCTCCCTGCTGCTCCCTTTTAAACTATTTATCTCCTCTGCTTCTTTTCCTTTCCAAGGATCCTGCTACTTCTTGGGGTCAGTCTCTGAGTTGGTCATTGGTCATTCATCTCTGTTCATCTACTGCTGAATAGGGCCCAAGCTCTGGACTGCAGTAGAGGAAGGAAGGGGAAAGAAGCCCTCCCCTTGGCAAGACTCAGAGGAGAGTACCTGTATTAGCTATCTATGCCATGTAACAAATTACCCAGCACTCAGAAGCTTACAACATTTATTATCTCACAGTTTCTATATGTCAGGAATCTGGGTGTAGCTTAGTTGGGTCCTCTGCAATTGAGATGTCAGCCAGGACTGCAGTTATCTCAAGACTAGAATGGGGAGGTAGCTGCTCCCCAGCTCACTCATAAGGCCATTGGCAAGATTCAGTTACTTGGTGGCCAATGGCCACCTTTAGTTTTCTGCTACTTGGCTTCTCTTTAGGGCAGCTCACAAATGGTAGCTGGTATCATCAGAGCCAGCAAGTAAGCAAAACCAGAGAGAGAGGGCACTTAACAAGATGGAAATCACAGCCTTATGTAACCTATTCTTAGAAGTGGCATTCTACTACCTTTATAGCACTCTATTTGTTAGAAGTAAGTCTAGCCTAGTGACAGAGAAACCCAAAGAAAGAAAATAACTTCTATTTGGCTAACAAATTTATAGGCCAAACAAAATTTGAATTTTTAAAAGTCTCATCAAATCTATCTTAACTCTAAGATATTATCAAATTAGAGTGTATTATCAAATCCATCTTAACTCTAATGTATGTTCTTAAGTGGTAGCCTGAAATCAATTTTCTCATCATTCTGTGCTATGAGGCCAGCCCTAAGCCCTGCGGTGGAATGGCAAATGTGTGAAAATCTGGCCTCATAGCCAGATTTAGCAGGTCCTTTTTTTTCACCTGCTGCCCCTGTGTCCTCTCCATTCCTCCCTCCTCCTTCTGGATCTCTTCTCAGAGTACACCCAGAGGTTGCACTGTGGTTGACCTGATACCTGCCCTGGCCCCTTGTAGGCCATCAGGCCTTCCCTCACTAGCCTGTAAACAGCAGAGGAAGCTTGCTTCAGGTGCTTACTCCTTGGTCTGACACTCCTCCTACCCTGCATTTACTCACTTTTTTGCCCAGTTTGGTTCTGCACCTGGGCCCTTTGTCCTACTCACAGCATCCAGGTTTTGGACAGTTTAACTGGCACCTGAATTGCTGTGGTCCAGGTGGGAAATCACACCCATTTTACATACTTTATGCAGAGGGATTTCATGAAGATAACTGGTTGCAAATGTGTTGTGGGGGATAGGTCAGCATGAGGGGGAAAGAGAATAACCCAGAATAACATCAGCCCTCACCACTGACATGCTAGAGGCTTAGCCACTGCTGTTGATTGGGTAGCTGGCCATGGAGCCCACCCTCCTGCATCTGTTGCCACTGCCAGAGATCCTACCAAGGGCAGGGGACAGTGTGGCTGGTTTCTTTTGTTGCTTTTGGCTCCTGCTAGTATCTCTCAGAGGCGGACTCCCACCAGAAGCAGTTGGCGGGAGAGTCTGGGAAATGTAGTCTGGACACTGTCCCCATAACTGCTACCTCCAGCCCTACCAGGCTGAGGACCCCATGGAAGGGTGGGACAGGAGCCGATGTCCCCACATAAATCTCCAGACATAAGACCTGCCATCTAGTCCTTGGCCCTGTAGGGTAGGAAAAATAATTTTCCTTCTACTTTCCTAAGTTCTTCTGGCTGGTCTAATAATCAAACTGACATGAGACAGATACATAGGAAAACATAACCAAATGGGTTCTATAAGAATATGGGACCTTAGGACAAATTGGGCAGTTGAGGCTTATATGCCATCTTGAGCTAAGAAGAAATGTGGGGAGTGGGGTTGTGATTTGGAACTTTAAAGGGGAGAAAGGCAATTTAAGGTGAACATGGAAAAGCAAATGTTTGGTAAGCAAATGTTTGCTAGGCCATCTTGAACAATGAGACACAAAGAAGACTTTGATCAAATGGTCTTGTTGGATTCCTCCCTGTCTACCACACTAGCTCATGTTAAACTATAGTTATCTATGATGATAGCTCCCTTTCTGGAACAGGTCCTCTATCTAAATTCTTTTAGGTAGTTAGGAGGAAGGTAAAATTTTTTCCTGAGACTTTACTTCTTAAAAATAACTACCTTAAAAGAATCAGTATCCCAAAAGGCATATTTTGGGATGGCAAACTCTGCTCCTTCTCAGCTCTTTCCCGTGACTGCTAGGAGAGCATCCTCTAGTCAGTCTCTCACCTGCAGAGGATTAAAATGTGAACAGAAACCAAAGAAAAAAATAGAATGAGAGGCCACACCTGCACAGATGTAGGCAGGCTCTGGGCTCATCCTGTGCTCTGCACATGTATGCTGAATTTACTCTGAGACTTGTCACAGAATAAGGGGTCTATAGCTAGGAAAATCTGTGCTTCATTTTTATTGCATTCGCAGCTATTCAGTTTGGCTTCCTTAAATTTTCCAACTTTGACTCATTCTATATTTCCTAGGAGATATGGTAGAAATATTTGACTTCAGCATTACACAAAATAGGAAATTGCATTTCACAGAGTTTTATTATCTCTGGTTCGCATTTGCTCTTTATGTACTTCTGAGTCAAATGTTGGCCTTTGAACAAGTGGCAAATTTAGTAGGGGTTCCGAGATATTTATTGAAAGTCTGCTACTGGCCTGACACTAAATAAAAAATTAAAAAAGGAAAGTGAAAGAAAGAAAAATACAATTTTGTTAAGGAATGAAGTTTGTGCATATACAACTTCAGAAAATGAATAGGTTGTTAAAGTCTGCGGTATACATTCTGAGGATTATAGTTGAGAAAAGAAATGTTTCTCTCGAAAGAAATGATTATATTTTGAAGGCAAAGGAAGAGAGACATCAATTCCTAGCATGGAGAACTGTGACAGCAAAGGCAAGAAATAAACAGACAGATGTTGGTAGGCAGGAAGACTGCTTAGCTGGATAGAAAAATATGGGTAATATTATTGAGGGTCTTGAACATGGATTAGAGAAAATTGAACTTGATTCTATAGCAACAAAATGTAGCCATGAAAACAATGACAATTATAAATCATGTTGTCATCATTCTGGCTTTATAGAACATATAAGCAGTTTAAAAGATGCATTATTTCAATAAACATGACTCAAGTAATAAATTTAGTTCTAAAAGCCTAATAATTATATTTTTGTAAAATACACATTATCAGACAGAAAATATTTTATTATCTCACATCTCAATGTATTTTTTCTCCTAAAATATAAAGTATAAAAATTCTCCATGATCCTAATCCGTTTGATTTATGAGTTTGGAAAGTGAATTTAGATAGAGAGGGATACTATAATATTTAAATCTATTTGATTCCTGAATTTGTCAGTTCAGAAAGCAAAGGATTTGAGCCTGACTCAAAAAAATGTATCCCAGTCTGTTCAGTCTTTGATTTTGTACAGAGAGTGTTAGGAGAACAAGGGAGGCCTGGAACAGATTTTCCAAAGCTCCTTCCCCCGTTTCCACCCCTACTCTCCTCCCGCTCCCAGGGCCTGCTTCCACCTGCCTGAATAAACACCCAAGGCCCTGAGCCAGGTCAGCAACTTCTACCACCTGCTCTTGGATGAGGATGCTGGGAATCAAACCTTGAAGCCTCTATCCGCCTACAGCCCCGCCCCTCCGCTACCCCCATCTCACACGGGCACTCATTCAAGTTGTTAATTTTGAGAAGGGTCCCTCTAGTGGCCAATTTATACAACACAGTGTGGGAACAGGCTACTGCTGAAATGAAAGGCTGACTTGATACCTCGCGGTGGCTGCACTTTAGTTTCCTGAGAGAGGTAGGAGATGGATTGAAGAGGTTAGCTTCAGCCAGATTGTAAAGGGGTTTCTGGCTGGACTAAGGTCTTTGTTTTTGGGCACTGTAATATGTTGGGTAACAAAAGATTTAATGTAGTGAAAAAATGACCAGTTCTGGATTCATAAAGGCAATGCTTGCTTTCAGTACTTGGGGAACAATCAGAGGATAAATGATGATGATAACAAAAATAGCTAGCTTAAAAAATAAAAATAATGCAAAATCTCTTTGTAGGTGCCCAGCTCAGTGCTAAGTTGAGAAAAGGTACTGCCGTTATTCTCCTTTGCCAGGCTGAGGAACCTAAAAACAGAGATCGGCTAAAGTGCCCTTAGCAGGCCTGTGTTCTTCACCGCCCTTCTGCACTACCTCCCCAATCACCAAGGATGGCTGTCCCCAGAACCCCACAGCTTCCCCATGTTTTGCTACAGGAGAAGTCTATTAAAATGAAGGTCAAAGACAATTGGAAAAGGAAGCATAAATTATCACTAAAAGACATAATGAAGACTATTGGGATTAAGTTTGACTCAGCATAAGAAATCCAAAATAGCTTCAACAGGCAAATTGTTTTTTAAATTTTCTCTCCTCATGTAAAAGTCTAAGATAAGCAATTCAGGCCTGGAGTGGTAGATCTGTTCCTCAGAATCCTTGGGACCCAGCCTACTTCCAGGTCACTGTTCCACCAACCCAAGGAAGTGGTTCTTACCTTCATGGTCCAAAATGGATGCTAGAACTCCAGCTATCTCCCAGGCAACAGGGTTAAGGAGAGAGCCAAGAGAGGGTGAAGAACACATGCTGGCTGTCCTTAAAAACGTGTTCTGAAAGGTGGTGCAGCTCTTCTGCTTACAGGTCCTTGTCCAGGACTTAATCATACACCTCACTAGATAGAAGTTCTGGAAGTTCTGGGAAGTTCTGGAAGCTAGGTGATGAAATGTGTCTGCTGGAGAGGTTGGTGTATCTTTTGGAGGCCCAGCTAATGACCGTATTGTCTTCTTTCTACCTTTTCCTCTGTGTCACTGTGTCCAAAACCTACTTTATGGCAACACTTCATAACCTGCTTCTTCCAACATGGTCTTCAGTTTCATGGGAGCCTTGCTGCTCTTTACATACTGTCAGAGGCCCAAGTTCAGAGGGCTTCTCCTAACCTACAGACCAGGCTGGGACTATGCAGATGCTTTAGAATAATCTCTTTAGTCCCTAAAACAGGAACTGGCAAACATTTTCTGTAAAGGATCAGACTGTAAATATTTTTGGCTTTGCCAACCATGCAGTCTCTGTTGTAGCTACTCAACTCTGCCATTATAGAGTGGCAGTAAACACAGGCAATATGCAAATGAATGAGACTTTATTTTTTGGACACTGACATTTAAATTACATATAATTTTCACATGTCATGAAACATTATTTAAAAAATTTTTTTTTCAACAATTTTGAAATGTAAAAACTGCTTCTATCTCACAGGCTATATAAAAACATAGTGGCACAGATTTGGCCCATCTCTGCCCTAAAAGGTGGAGGTGTAGGAGGTCATTATAAATGTTCTATAGATGTCATATAAATGACATTATAAATGACTATTGGTGGCACTGAGCCAACTAACTTGCCCAAGATCCCACAGCTAGCAAGAGATGCAGCCTCATTCAGAGTCTGTATCAAATCACAGTGTTGTGTCAAACTGACAAGCTCTTGGCGCCTGCATGGAAAGAAAGAATGGAAAGTACAAGCAGGGAACATCCCATAAAGTGTGGTTCACTGGCCAGATGCTGCAAGGGAATACAGAGGCCAGTGACTGCTTGGAGGACCATAGTGGTAAAGAGTAGACTCTAGAGTCAGAGACCCGGGTACAAATCCTCACCCCACTATCTGTTAGCTTTGTAGACTTGAACAAATGACAAGACTTCTCTGAACCTCATTTTTCTCTGTTGAAAATGGGGATAACGACATTACCTGTGTTGTGGAGTTTCTGGGAGGATATGTGAAGTGTTTAGCCTGTGCCAAGCACAGGGTCACATTATTGTCAAATATAGGTCCAGGATTTTACTGTAAGATGAGGGATGAGCAGTGTCTGGACCATAAGGAGGCAGAAGTAAAGAGGCTTTGAGGATGGCATTGCTATTTCAGGAAGTATTCAAATACTGAAAGAGAAATGCTTTGGCCTTGGCTGGTTGGGAGGAAAGGATCAGGAAAACTGAACTAACTTTCTTGAGCTCCCACCCCGTGCCCGGGGCTAGAGGTCTGGAGGGTTGCAGAGGAGCAGAGCAAGAGCCTGCCCAGAGAAGCTGCCCATCTGTGGGAGGATAAAATGTGGCAGGATCCATCACCTCCAGCCTTCAGCCCTGCTCAGCCACAATCACAAAGACCTGTTCATGATATAAAACCCCTTAACCATAGCAGGACCCTGGGAGCTTTACCAGATGGGGTGAGAATAATTTTATTAAGCACTTACTGTGTGAAGGCACTATTCTAGAAGTGATTTGCACACATTTGTTTAGTTCTTTCACCAATTTCCTAGGGAAATACTATCAGCTACAATTTACAGATGAGAAATTGGGCACAGAGCAGTTAAGTAACTCTTGCAAAGTCACTCAGCAGATCCAGGCCTCCCATCCAGAACCCACATTCTTGACCCCATAGGTCATCGGTTTGGGCTTGGTTACGCAACAAAACCCCCTGGTCGACTTGTTAAAAAATATACATGCCTGGGTCCTACCACCCAGAGATTTTGATTCTGCAGGTGGGGTGAGAAGCCCAGGAACATGTATGTTTAACAAGCACCCCAAGTGATTCTGAGGCATGCCAAAGTTTGAGAAACACGGTGGTGAAGGAGACCTTGTAAAGTGGTGCAAACAGGAGCCAGCTGCAGAGGCTTAAACTATGACGCAGTTTCAGGAGAAGCACAAAACAGATGTTGGCTTTGTTTTTAAACATCCAAACCTCAGTTAAATTCAACAAAATTCAGAGTAAAGGCATATATAACAGAAAGGAAACCTGATCTAAACAGGCACTTGAGCCAGAGGCAGGAACAAGGAGGCCAACAGGACAGCTGTTTGGGCAGGAAGAGGTGCATGCTATTCATTCTTTGCTATGGACACCCCAATCTCTGAAGACGTCCACTGTCCTCAGCTGCAAGGGAGAGGTGAGGAGAGGATGAAGGACCAGGGAGGGCTCTGAGAGTCCCTGCCTCTGCAGGTGGGGGAGTGAGCCTGTGCAGACAGGGCCTTCATCCCTCAGGCAAGAGGACCTGAAGAGGTTTCTCCAAACCAGCTCATTTGGCTACAAACCTGCTCACTAAAGCAAGACTGAACTCATGAGGACCGCCAAATCTGAGCAACAGATTGCCGTTCACTGGGTTCCCTTTGATCCCTTGCCTTCCTCAGAAACAGCCCTTTGCACCCATAGAATCTACTCCAGGCCCAGGCAGAAAAGGCCCCATTTTATTCCAACTCATCTGCCTCATTTCTTAGCATCAGCCCAGACTCGCTTATTCGTTACCTCATATGTGCTTAAAAACATTTTTAAAAGTTGGTACCATAAGGAAAGTCAACTTCCCTTTGAGGAAGGTTAGAGGCACTTGTCTTTATAAAGATTTCTCTGAAAAATCTCTGAAGTTTTTTAACTAGCCAGCTCAGCTTCCAGAGCTGTTGGACTCGTTCCTTGGAGACACCTGGACGATGTGTGGCATCCAGGTGGGAGGAGCTGCAGAGAGCTTGAGCAGTCCTGTTTTTTTTTTGTTTTGTTTTGTTTTTTAATTATTGTGGTACCAGGATGGGTGGGGATGGAGAAGTGGGTGTGATGACTGAGGGTCTCTACAGGAGGGATGTTCAGGGACAAAAGTCATTTGGGCTGGTTTCAGGATCGGGGCCAAGAGCCACCTCAGAGTGATGATGAGAGCAAGAACACAGGCTATGGCAGCTTGGGGTAAGAATGTGGGCTCCTAAGGGTGACAAGGCCTGGCTTATGGTAATGGGTGACCCTCAGGACCAGTGGGCACAGGTATGGGGGAGGTGGGGAGGCACAGCTGAGTTCACTTGCTTATCCCAAGAAACAGTGCAAGAGAGTAGTAGCTGTTGTCTGCCCTCAGTGGAGGACTGGGTGGTGCCCTTCCCTCTGCCTTCTTCTTGGGATCCCAAGAGCCTGCGCTCTCTGGGAGGAAAAAAGAAGGCAATTAAGTGACTGGGGCTAGAAAAGAGTGACAGAGAAACAAATAGAAAAGCATGGATGAAACGACTATAAAGCAGAGATACCAGGAAAATAAGGCAGGAGCACAAAGTAAAGGGAGATGTGAACAGATAAAGAGATAAAAAGGGGACAGCCATGGTTAGAAAGAGAAAGAAAGGCATGGAAGTCACAAAGAGGCCACTGATCACAATCTAAGCTGTCAGTCACTGTGGCTTTACCATAGGCCATCTGACCTCGCAGGGACTTTCTTGGGTCCCAGGTTTGAAGTGGGCCTGCTGTGAGGCAGTCTTCCACAGAAGATGGGGAGATGTGGGAAGGCTTTTGAAATATAGAAACAAGAAGCCAAGGAGAGGGAACTGTCAGGAGCAATGGAGAAGGGGCTGAGGAAATGCATCCTCTCTCATGGTGGGGGGGAAGAGGGAAGGGGGCAATTTACAATAGGGATATCGGCAGCCACCTCTAAGGGTACCAAGGAGGATGTACGACAAGGCCTATGCAGTAGTTGCCTCAGCAGCAGCACCCAAGGACTATTGCAAGAATGGTGGTGAGGGACCGTGCCATCAGGGAGGCCATGGGGACAGCAAGGAGTCTACCCTAGAGGCGTTCACAAAGCAGAGTCCTTGTGACTTGACTGACCAGCTGTAGAGGGAAAGGGAAAAGGAAGAATCCAAATCTATTCCTGAATTTCTATTTTGAGTAACTGGTGGATGATCATGCCATCAACAGGGAATAAAGAAAATGCAAATTTTGTGGAGAAAATCAGTTCTGTTTTGCACTATTAAAATGTGTATCTGTGCAGAAAACTAGAACAGGCCAATAAACATGAAAATATGCTCAATCTCACTATTAACTAAAGAGCAGAAGTCATTTACTTATCAGATCGACTAAGGTATAAGATTGGCAATGATTTTGGTCACCAGGTGCTCTTGTACATTGTAGGTGGGGGTATAATTTTTACAATCACTTTTGTGGGCAATTTGAAAAGATCTATGAAAATATTCAGTGTGCTTTCTGCTTGACCCCATCATTCCTCTTCAACAAATTTATTCAAGACAACTTGCAAAAATAAAAGTACAGGGCTACAAACTGGAGCATTGTTTCTATTAGAAAGAACACCCCAGTTCCTCTACTTTCCAGCTGTACCATTTGGGGAAAATACTTAACCTGCCTGTGCATCAGTTTCCTCACTTGTAAAATTGGTAATAATAGTACCTACATCATTAGTTTGTTAGGAGGATTAAATGTGATAATCCAAACCAAACACTTAGCATAGTGTCTGAGCTGTGGTAGGTGCATTCTCATTGATAGCAGGGACTCTGATGATACATTAGAGGAATATCTCCTAGCATGAAAGCAGAGTGTCTGGGCAGCATGAGAGCACTGCTGGATGAAGCTGGAAGTCCAGAGCAGACAGGAAAGAAGACAAGTCTATTTCTGAGGTGTACGCTTCAATCACAGGAGGGAAGAAAGCAGGAGGCTCAGAGATGGCTTGGGAAGACATGTAATAGTGGTTGGTGAGGAGCCTGGGACTCAGTTTTGTGACTGGGGGAATATTTAACCAATGAGCCCCAAGATTCCTGCTGAAAAATTAGCAGCCTGGCATGAGCCCGAGAGTCTCCAAGTAGGCTCTCTCATGCTCCCTTGCTGCAGAAATATTGCTGGGCTTCCAGAACAATAGGATTAGGGTGACAGAGGACAGGAGCAGAACCTTACCATCTTGGCTGGCACAGTGCTGGGAACGTGGAATAGTTAGTTCTAGGATGACTCAACAAAGGCAGAGCCTCAGGCTCATCTATGGGAACTGGTCTTCAGCGTCACACACCTGACATTCTCAGCAGCCGTGTCTCACGGGTTAATTCACTGTCTGTAGAATTGGCCATAGTTCTTTTGCATCCTATCTGCCTACTTTTCATACTGACATTGCTCATGGGCTCAGAACTTAAATGATGTCCTGGACCTGACAACCTCTCACCAGGCCCACCTATGCATCTGTGCTCTGGGGCATCTAGAATAGAATTAAACAGGTAAGCAGAAACCTTACAATGTTTTGTGTACCTGGAAATAGCTCTTGAAATTCCACCCTTCTAGAGGCCTATGTTTGGGGATGCCAAAGTATCCCTAACAAGCTCATTAACTAATTATTCATTAATTCACATCTATATGCAAATACATTTAATCCTATCACTTTGCCTTTTGAGCTGTGATCTGTTTAGAAAGACTAGGGAAGATATGTCTTAGCTTGAAGATGAGGTAAGAGTTTCCTTCCTGGCTATTCAGATGCACTGGGTCTCAAAAGGGGCAGAGAGTCTCCAAGATAAATCTAGCCAGTTGTGCAAAGTGGTCTAAGGCTGATAGAACACAGATATCACAGGGCCCGATATGGGGAGATCTGCATTCTAGTCTCAATTTTGCAATTTAATAGCTATATAAACCCTGAGTTCCCATCCCTAATCCTCCTCTCATCCATAAAGGAGAATCAGTCGCACCTGCCCCAACTTGTTTGTTGGCGTGTGGCCTTGCTTTGAAAAATAGTCCCACTGCCATAAGTAAAATAAAATAAATAAAACAAGCACATTTTATTATTGTTACCCTTGGAAATGTCCCATGGGGACTGGCCTCAGGCGGGTCAGTACTGGAGCCCCTCCTGGAGGACCGAGGTGAGGGGCTGGCTCTGCAGCCTCGGCTGCATGTCTCTTAGCAACGCACACAGAAGCACTTAAAGTGAACCATTCATCTTTGCTGTTATCAAGACCTTAAAGAGAACAAGTTCAGCTGATAAGAAGCTACCTTCAGGGAGTTTCAAATGAACAATTTAGGGCCTGATGCTGATGCTGGGATAACGTGGACAAAGAACTCTGGGCTCCTGTTTCCGGCCTGGGGAACAGAGCCGCCAGTGCAGATGGCAGGAACCCTAGGAAACAGGCAAGCAGGAGCATTTTTTAATTGCTTGCTCTCAGGCCTGTCCACGGAGCCTACCCTAGAGCAGGTATGGGACGCGGCCTGCACCAGAGTGAAACAAATGTCCGCTGGATGTGGACAGGATGTTGTGCGTACAATAAAGGACACGTGAAGAGCTGAACCTGCCTGTGAGGAGGGGAGGGAAGACTTGGACACACAGCAGGGATGCTGCGCAGCAGCTTTTCACACGTGGAGTGGTGATGTGGGCAGAAAGGGCCCTCACCAGAAGTTGGACTTGGTGCAAATCCTTGCTCTCCCACCCTTAAACTTTCTTGGCCTCAGTTTCTTTATCTGTAAAAATAAGGATGAGATTACCAGTGTTCTCTGACCCACAGCTATTGTGAAGAGTTCTTGGTATTACGGAGAACTGTACAAGGAGGGGATGGAGTTTACATAGCAGTTTAATCATCATGAAGGCAATTGATAAGTATTTCTGAAGAATTTTGGGTTGCAAATGATGGTTTGGTTTTACTTCAACTTCCTAGGAATCACAGAACTCAGACCTAGGAAAAGATGGATTAATCATCTAATACAAGCATCTTATTTTACAGACAAGCAAAAAGAAGCAGTGGCTCCATCTGATCTCTCTTTGCTTCATGCAAGGATCCTGACACAAATGAGGTGATTAGCAAGTATTTGTGAGACAGAACCGAATTCATTCCCTTGCTGCAACTTTAGTGGGTATAGGGCTGAGACCCTACTGCACCTCATTGTGAAACGGAAGTAGAAAAATCAAGGACCTGAGATTCAAGTGTGCAGATGCTTTTTCAACAGTCCTCAAGTCTCTGAAATATTTAAATGCCTTTTAGATAGCATAATTAAATAGAATTATTCTATAAGTAAAATAATATATATTTTGGTAAGGGAGTAGTGGTTAGGCAAGAGTAAGACAATCATAATGCTTGCTGGCAACATGTCCTAATTGTGAGTTTTCAGATATTTTGCTTTAGAGCTGGTTCCTTCTATTGCTGCTGGGGGGAAAAATCCCTCAATTGAAAATTAAATAATTTCTTACTAAAATATGGCATATATATGTAATATAGGTATGCATGCATGCGTGTATGTATGTTTATATCTATCCCATATAATTTGCTTTTTTAAAAAATAGTAAAAGACTATCCTTACTAGCTGCAAAATTAACATCAAGTTTTATTGCAGTGCTTCAACATCCTCTTGCCTAGCTACTTCCTCAAATGACCTATATACATTTTGATCCCTGGATAGGGATTGTGTGCTGCCCTGGGGAAGATTCTATATTAGAAATTATTCAGGAGGAATGGGCTAGTTGTTAAGAGTCTACCATTTTTTACTTATGGACCCTAGTTTTCTCCTGGGGGTTGGGGCAAGGAGAAACATGTAAACTAGAGTTATTTTATGAATGTGTGTGTAAGGCTTATTATTCCACAGAAACTTTTAAAGTGCTTATAAGTATTAACTTATCTAATCCTCACAAACTACCCTATGAGTTACTATCATTATCTCTAATTTAGAGATGATGCTAAAAAAATTGAGCAAATTCTATAAGAATTTTGGAACTCTTAGAATAGTCCTCTGCCAGGATTGACATCTCTCTTAAACAAAAATGAAACTCATCTGCTGATAGAGATCAGTGGGTGTTCTTAACTTTTAGTCATTATACACCCCTTTGAGAATCTGATGAAAGCTATAGACCCTTTCCTTGGAAAATATGCATATGTTGATAAATTAACATATCCTGAAACCATCAGTGGAGCTCAGGTTACAAACCCTAAATACAGTAGAGAAATGCATCAATATTCTCTGGCAACTTCTCTCAACAGGAGCCCCCACCACACAGAGAGAGATTCTGAAATCTACTCTCAGCTTTTTGTGTCACATGCCCCTTCTTTTTCAGTTTCTCTGAATTAGAAATCACTTAGACAAACTGATAGTCACAGTGTTTATTTATGGAGGCTGAGCTTCTTGGGTCTTTCACATTCTGCATGATGTATTTCTGCAATGTTTAAATATTTTCCTACAAGGATGTATCACTTTGCTAATCAGAAATGGTATAAAAGATTATTTAAAGAAAAAAAAAACAAATTTTGCATTACAAATATACTGAAAAAGGTGCAAACTTATGTATATGCAAGGATATCCATTGTTGCATTGCTTGCAATCCTCCCAAATGGCTTCACTAAAGGAGAGGCTAAATAAACTATAGTGTAGCCTTTGATGGATTGCTTTGTGGCTACTAAAAAAAACCCTGCAATGTGGTTCTAAAAGTATTAAGACAGTCTCAAGAGCTACCATTTAGAGAAAGAAGTGATATGGGGAATGGTGTACAGGGTGTTACAATTTTGTGGAGGCAAGAAAAGAAAATATTGGTTGATACCTCTAATGATACTTCCGGAAGGATCAGTAAAGCCTGGAGATAGCTACTGTCTCTAGAAAGTCAGAGCAGAAAAGAAGACTTTCACTCCATGGCCTTTCCTACCTTTGAACTTTGTTCCATTTTTATATCACCCATTCAAGAAATAAATAAACATTTTTAAAAGAAAAGGACCTTAAAGGTCATCAAGGAACACCATTATCTGAGAGGCTTCTTCCCACTATAGGACCTTGCACTGTCTGTCCTGCCTTCTCTACCCCACCGCCTCCCACCTTGTGAATCTCAGCTCAGTTGAGAGTTCCTCTTCAAAGTCTTCCCTGACCTCCCCAACAAGTTCAAACACCCTTTAATCTGCTCTTGTAGTACCATGTGGCTTTCCATCCATTTTCCCCAGTTGCGGTTTTACACATTTCTGTAATTACTCAATTCACATTTGTCTCTTCCCACTAGGCACAAGCTTCTTGAAAAAAGGCTCTTTGATTTCGCTCACCAGTCTATCCATAAAAGTTGGGGCATAGTAGGAGTACTTGTAAGTACATAGTAGGGTAAATACTGAGTTGGTGAGTCCATGTTCCCATCACTACCTTCACTATTCCTGCATTCCTGCTAATTAGGCCGGTTCTTAAATACCTGAGAACTTGGAATCCACAATTTTCTTATGCTGTCCATTATACCTTTAGATACCTCTCACTGCTGGAAAGTTCAACCTCATATTGTCATATTGTGTTAAAATGAGTCTTCATGGCTTCTACCCATTGGACTTAATTCTACCCTTAGTAACACACAGAACGGGACCAAGTCTTCTGTTTGTTGTTGTTGTTGTTGTTCTCAGCCATTACTGTGACCTCCTTGAGGATAGGGAAGGTATCACACTCATTTCTGTAACTCTAGCCCCCATCAGGGCTTGTCTTAGCATAAGTTATTTAAATAGAAACAATTTTTTATATGGTATCTCTTATACTACTTACTTTTGAGTATACTCCATTTTGCCTTTGTACCTCTTATAGTACTGGCCAAAATTATGGACACATATCATAGCTTTGGTCTTCCCAGTGCACCTCCTTCCTTTCATTGTATATACCTCTAGTAATGCCAGCTAAGATCTCACCAGCTTTAGGGGCAGCCATTGATGACACAAAATGAATTCTGTTTATGTTGGTTTCCTTTTTTTCTTTTCCCAAGAGCTCCTGTCTCTACTACAGAGTATTACTATATGTATGACCTTATTTATTAAAATACTATACTCAGCTTCTAATTTATAATGTCACTTTGTTTCTCAAACTCTCCAAATCCTGATCAGCAGCTTTATGAAACACCACATGTTCCACACCAAGAAGGATAATGCCATTTAAAAATAAATTCACTTGGTGTGGCAAATACTACCTGAGGTACACCTACAATATTGTCCTTCACACTGCCTTTACTCAATGAGTATCTTCAGAAAGGAAAAGAATGGTGTTTAAGCTTGAAGCAAGATTTGTAAAAGGCCCACCTCTTTAATCATCAACTCTGATGCTCAGAACTGTCACTAAATCCATTCTCGAGGGCTCTCATAATGCTGAATCTAAGCTCTTAGCACTGGTGGACTCCTGGGTAAATGTGAGCATGGGCACATCATTGCTAATGTGCACAGTGCTTGGCAGAATGCCACAGGGGCCATACATCAAGTCTAGCTTCTTGGTCTTTTAGCCAAGATCAAGAGGAGAACCAGTTAATCTCCAATATTGTAATAATTCCTCTACGGGGAACGTGCCTTGACCTGGTAAAAGGATGGACAAAATGATTTAGTTTTTTTTTTTATATTCAGCTTTCATAAGCCATATGACAAATGGGTAAAGGATCAGAGCATGCTGAGAACTAATGAACCAGAAGGAGAAATTCATTTAATGACTTAAGTGTGCTTTATCTAATGTGAAATGTAGGTCAATTCACTGTAAATTTATTCATGGGGACTATTTGTCCTTAGCCTGGTTACATGGCATGTATTGTAAGATTTCAGCCCTGTGTAAAACAGAACAAACCCTTCTTGTCCCTCTCCACCACTCCCCCCCCCAACACACACATACACACAGGGTAGCAAAAATCTAGCAACATCCATCAATGCTCATCCCAGTAGAAAACACAGCATTTAAAACTCTTCACAAAATTGATCTGGGGCTCTTTATTACAGTTTTGGAGACACTTGGACAAATCTAAAAGCTGAACACCTACACAGAAATTCAGATCTATTGCTGAGTTAGCAGCCAAAATAAAGATTAGGCAAGAAGAGGGGTATTTCATCATTCTACAGGCCCAGCCAGGTATGTGTCATCACAGAGACAAATTTGTCAAACACAGCCACCAGGAAACAAATTTTATGAAGTTTGATTAGCAACTCTTTCTCACCACAAATTTAAGAAACCCAAGACAGCACTCTTATGACGCTTATTCTCATTAACATAATTATTATTTTGTAAAATGGAAATTAGTAACCAAACAGGACAGCTTATATTAATGTACCATTAGCTTCATTAGCTTTTTTCCTCTTAGAGTGAAAAAGAATGTTCAGTCCTTGGTACTAAAAGACAGGCCAATAAAGCAATTTGATTAAAGATTTGAACAAAGGCTTAAGAAAAGATGTTTACTGGTTTAAAATAGAAGCTCACAAGATCTATATCTTGAGCAGAACAAATTTGTGAGAGCTTCATTCACCTTAATAAAATCTGTGGTCTAGTGCAACAATGTGAAAATCCTGTGGTTGTCAAAAATCACCTTTCTGACATGGAAAAGAGAAAAGTGAGATTTACAGTTCTTTCCTTTTCTAATTTAAGTTTAGGATTATTTTGAGAAGGAAGATGTAGGGAAATACCAAGACACTTAACTTAACATTGAGCATTGAGCAAGCAAGTAAAAAATGTTCATACTTTCCCCCAAACCAATTTCATCTCTAAGACAAAGAGCAATATGACCTTTTTATGATTCTGTAAATTCCAGTGAATTTTATAGAAAAGAACAGAACATCACTATTTGGCTTTTTGTCTCTCTCATAAAAGAACAAAACTGTTAAGTTAAATGCCCTCTCCTTGTCTCACCTTTGGAACATTTGTTAAAACACTGAAGAACCCGAGAAAAATATTTAAAGTAACTTCTTAAGTCCCATAAAAAGATGATATTAAATTGCATTGTTCCTGAAAGAACTGGCCTTGGAGTATAAGTAATAATAATGTTCTATATTTGAACTTTTATCGTTTATAACATGCTTTTACTCATACTCTTTGATCCTCATACTGTCCTGTGATTCTCAGCAGAGCTTTATCTTGTATAGGGGTGTTGGATTCTATAGGTACTAGGGAAGGTCAATCACATCTATTTAACATTTCCTGACCACAATGTATAGAACATATGGTTTTGTGCCTATGTAAAAAACTTAGTTTACCTTTAGAGGCCCGAATGTCCCCAAACCCTCCACAACTTTAAACCCAATCGGGGGCACTAACTCCTGAGACTGAGTGTCTCATTTCTCCTACCTCACCCTCACTCCAGGGTACAGGCTTATGAAGGCACATGGCTAGTGGAGTTACCCAGCCTGTTCAGATTTTTATTCTTTCCCTCTCTCTTTTGCTAAGTATTCGGTCAGGGTCCAGCCAGGAAAACAGAAGCCACTCTAGGTATTGAAGTAGAGGGACTTTAATACAGGGAACTAGTTACACAGGTGATAGAAATAATGAGAAGAAGAGTTGAGAAGCCAAACAAAAGACAGGAAAGCAACACAGAAGTTCCTAATTTCTGGAAGCCTCTGCTACTCTTCAGCTGGAGAAAAATAGAAAGGAGGTGTAACCACAACCTAGGGGCTGGGATCACCAGAGTTCATCTTGAAGGAGATGGGCCAATTTTGGAGGAAGTGGAGGCATATAGAGATGCCACCCAAGAAGTGAAGGAGAGAAATAAGATAGTCTCTCCTTCTTGCCCTCCAGTCTCCCACTAGCACCTCCTCTTGGTGGAACACAGCTGAAAGCCAGTTGATAAAATATTCTGTGGATGCAGCCTGTGGGACATTGCCAGAGACGCAGGGAGCAAGGAGAACCAGGGTCAGCATCATAACTAAATTTCTCTTTGTGCCATTGTAACCTTAAATTCCTGTGTGTTAAATGTGTATATGATATGATATCACTGTGTGTATTACCATTTTCAATTTACAAAACAGGAAACTAAGATTCAGGTTAAATAATTTGCCCAAGATAACACAGATAAAACATGTTGGAGCCAGGTCTTCTGATTCTTACATCTAGTGTTTTTGCACTACCCTGGGTTCCTTCCATACAAACATGTTGTAAAAGGGCTAGGATAATCTGGGAGGTTAAAAACACTTCTATAGACTCTTAGAATAGAATTAGCCAAGAGTATTTCAAGCTGTGTGTTTTAGAGAGAAGTTCACAGAATACCTCTGGGACAGAGCCAACAAGATCTCAAATGCCACCCCCCACTTCAAACTTTGTGGCAATTTAATCCATTATGCATTGAGGTTCCAATAAGATTTTATTTTAAGAAAACGATTCTGTTGAAAGAAGAAGATAAAATTGTTCTAGTCTATCTCCCTCAAATGACATAAGGCTCAGAGAAGGTCTAGTTAACAACAGACATAAACCCAGACTCATACCCAGGTGTTCTGGCTTGTCACTCAAGCCACCTGCTCATAAACCACGCTGTATGTTATGATCAGCTAAGAATAAGCAAATGAGGCAAGGGAAAGAGGGAGAAGTGAGAGAGAAAGGCATAAGAAGGTAGAGACCACACAGAAAGAGATGATCCGAGGAAAAAACAAAGAAAGAAACCCATATTCTCTCAAGGACACTGCTTAAAGTCTTCAGTGCTTTTGTGTTTTTGTGTTTTTGTGCATAAAGCAAAAACAAGGGTGATTATGTCAGAAACCTGACCCATTCAGGAAGGGACTAAGAAGAATTAAGGATGATAGCCAAAAAGTGGAAAGAATGCAAATGTTCATCAGCTGGTAAATGGATAAATTGTGCAATAGCTACACAATGGATGAGTATTTAGCAACAAAGATGTAGATACGCACTGCAACCTAGATGCACTTCAAAATGCCAAATGAAAGAAGCCAGACATAAAGGACCCCCTATTGTTTTATTTTATTTATATGAAATGTCCAAAATAGGCAAAATTATTCAGACAGAAAATAGATGAGTTGTTGCCTGGGACTGAGGGTGTGAACAGGGAAGTAACTGCAAATGGGCATGAGGCTTCTTTTAGGGGTGATGGAAAATGTTCTCAAACTGGATTGTGGTGATAGTTTTACAACTCCGTAAATTTACTAAAAATCATTGTATTGTACACTTAAAATGAGTGAATTTCATGATGTGTCAATCTTGCTTTAATAAACCAATTTTTTATAAAAAGATAAATCAAGAGCTGACTCCAGCTTATGGTCTTGAGGGCACAAAGTTAACACAAAATAGTCTCATGAGGGAAAAACAATTTGGAGCAACTGCTCAGATGGGGGAGGTGCAGCCATTCTACCATGATTCGTAAGGGTCCCAATAGTTCACCCAGTAGTGCATCTGTCAGGGAGTAAAACCCTGCTCTGAGGTTGCCCAGCACTTCCTTTTCCTGGGTTTATAGATTATGAAAGCTACATAGTTGCAGATTTGGAGTGAGTATAATATGAACCTTAAAAATTTTTTTTCTCCCACCATAGCACTGGGCACCCTTCTTCATAACTACTTACTAGTCTGTATTCTTCTCTAGGCTATAAACACCATGAGAGCAAGGATAGTAACCATCTCATTCACTGTTTTCTCCCACCACACAGTACAAGTCTGGTTCGTAGCCCATTCTAAATAATAATTTGTTGAAAAAATTTAGAAATTATTGGTAACCTTCTGAAAAAGATAGAGACATTGATTCAATGGCCATGGATTAATCCAAAAACCATGTATTCGGAACATGGCAAGTACATTCCCATTTGTCATTATATTTAATCTTCACAATATTCCTCTTAGGTAGATGTTATAATTCCACTTTTCAGTTGAGGAGCTGTAACTCAGAAAGGTTAAGTGATTGGTTCAAGGTGGCAAAGAGGATTTTCAAACTGAGTTTTCTTGATGCTAAGTTCAGGTCAGTTTCATTACACCTGAGTTTCACAAGGGCAGAGTTGAGTTTCTGTTTTTTGTTTGTTTGTTTGTTTTCTTTCATGATTTTTATCAGACAGACATAAAGGACTAAGTGTTAACATTTCAATACTTTTAATCAAGATATTTCCATAACCCTATCTGGAGAACAAAGGGAGTATCAATCCCCACCACCCCGGTTTTATAAAATTTTGTTTATACAGCCTGAGGTTGTACAGTTTTGAAGTTTTGCTAATGCTTCCTTTATTTTAATCAGACTTCTAAATATTTTTAAACCTATTATCCAATCAATCATTTCCCCCAAAGTCAGTCTCATAAATATTGTCAAGTCTGATCTCCCTACCTTCTGCTTAAATAAATTGGTATTTCATATGCAACAAAGATATTTTATCATTTTGAACTATTTTATAGTATTATAAATATAAATGCTTTATATTTAACACTTTGAATCCTAAATATAAATGTTTTCTATTTAACTCTTTGAATCCTAATTGCACTTGCCAGCATTACAGTATACTAGCTATCCTTCCCCACTTTGCATTAACTTCAAAATTGAAAAGTAAAACTATCTAGATTTTTAACCACAAGGCCAAAACTTTTCAAAGTTACTTTATGTCCTAATTGTCTTTGCCAGTTTCTGTTATCATATTTCTGATAAAGACTGCTATGGAACTTAAAAAAAATATGTTCATAACCACTTAGTGATGAAAAATACATAGATAAATAGATAATATATAGATAAATCAAAAGGTAGAGTGTTCCACAAAGGTCTCAGATGAGTAGCTATCAAATGAAAGATATTTTTTATATGTCAGAAACCTGTTATAGGAATAGGTTTTGAACTAAAAAAGACTGCGCATAGAAGACGTAGCTTTGCTTAGTACCCCTAACATTTTATTAAAATTTCCTATAGAAAGAAAATAAACTGCACTGGATACTTTACTGACCAACTTTTAGCAAAAGTATGCAAAAAATCTTACATTGACCACAGGCACAGGTGCAGAAATGCAGTTTCCTGAAGAAAGTTGTAATTGTTTTGTACATTATTCCTTTTGATTGTCCCCTCTTGGTAGCAGTCATCACCATGCTGAGCAAAGAAAGGCATCTTTCTTCAGTTCTTTCCATATTCTTACCTCCCAGAGTTACCGGCTTACTCACAGCCAGCGGCTGAATTGTTTCTATAATCCTCCCTTACTTTTCTCCTTACCACCTCCTTCTGTTTGTCTAGTGATTCCTTCCAGAACCTTAAACAGACTCATTCTTTAATCTTTTGGTAAGCTATTCAGGAATAATGGGACCCTTTGATATCATTACTCTTATTAGAGACAGAAGAAGAGAAGCATAATCAGCCATATGCTCTTATGGGAAGAGCGAGGCCCATATGTAGTGTCAGGGGCCACGTCAGGCTAGACCTCCAATCTCCAGAGTGCTAGTCCAAGGTTCTGTTTCCTCTCATGTTCTTTCTTAGCAAAAGTAAATAGTTTATTAAAAGCCTAGATGCCCAGGATTGAGGAAAACAGCATCATTCTAATTCATTTTGAAATATATTTCTGATACAAAAATCCCTCCCTCCAATGCCTCCAGTTTCAAAGACACCAGGAAAATTGGTTTCACAATCATTCGATCTTGAACCTCACAACATTTAGGCAAGCCTAGGATATTATTTATCCAGATATATCACATTGCAGTTTTGCATGTAATTCATGTTTCCCCAGAGAACTCAAAAATGCCACCTTTCCCCTTTGCCTTTAGTCTTATGACACAGGGACCAGCAAAGGTGGAGGAGGCAGAGATGCAACTTTTCCTGACTTGACTTTCCTTTTTTTTTAATATTCCTAACAGCTTTCTAGTCTGATTGTTGGTAAAAGGTCTTAAAAACCACTAAATGACCTCAGACCTAGAAATGGAGAAAAGTCTGAGAAAAGCTCCCAAACTACCTCATGTCCCCGATGCTAACTTCGCACCTCCCTGAATGAGCTCTTCCTACTTGTCGCTTGTTCTAGCACTGACCTCACACAAACAAAGTCGTCTTTCCCTTCTGATTCTTTTATTTCTGGTGTTCATACCCTTCTCACACTAAATTGCAGAAATGATGGAGTGTGACTTCAGAGGCTAGGTTATAAAAGGCATTGTGGCTTCCATCTTGCCTGTATCACTTGTGTCTCTTTCTCGGGGCGAAGACATGTGGTGAGGACACTCAATTAATTCTATGGAGAGGCCCATGTGCGAAGGAACTGGTGCTTACTACCAACGACCAACACTGCCTTGCCAGTCAGGTGAAGGAACCACTTAAGAGGCAGATTCTTTAGCCACAGCCAAGCCCTCGGAAGACTGACATTTTGACTCTGACCCCATGATAGACCTTGAGCCAGACCACCCAGCTAAGCTGCCCTTGGAGACTTGACACAGAGAAACAGTGAGAAAATAAATATGAATTGTTTAATACACTAAATCCAGGATAACTTATGGAACAATAGGTAATTAATACAGAAAGTAATCTGACTATGTGACTAATAATAAGATAGATTTGGTAAAAAAAAAAAAAAATTACCCACTAGATTCCAGTTGCTGAACTCACTTCCAGAATAAGGAGATGGAAGATTGTGGTGAGAAAGGGAAGACCAGTATATTTTACACAAATTATTTGTTTTTTTTTAAAGAATGTAAAGCTGTTCTTTGACTTTAGGTATTGTTACTGGCTTTTCTCTCTACTTTCTTTTCATAAACAGGATCTAATATAGCTGGTGTTGACTGGAGTATGCCTCACTTGGATTTAGAGCTGCTGAGATATCCCTGGAGAAGTACTTGAGTGTAATGAAGGGCAGAGTCATTTTCTTTCTTTTGACATTAAAAAAAATGACATTCTAATTTCAGAATCCACCATAGAATAAAATCAGCTTTGTCTTCATAAGAACCTTAATGTCTTAAAAAAAAAAAAAGTCCAAATAGTGGTGAGAAATGAGATTTTGTCATGGGATCTTCTTGAATAAATAAAGATACACACACAAACACACTCATAGAGGAAATTAATAGCCAATCTTCCAAGAGGAAAGGTTAATTGTGGAGACTATTTTAAAAATCAGTCCTGGGAATTATGATGTATTGGACAAAAGGAAAATGGGATTACGAGTGAGAAGATAAAATATCTGAGAGTAGCTAATCTGCTTGTAAAATAATAAAGTTCAGGGATTCTTAAATTTCAGTGCACATAAGAATCACTTGTCAGGGGAAGGCTTGTCCAAAATTCAGATCCGAAGATTTCATCCCCAGAGATTCTGACTCAGCAGATCTGGGATTGAGTCCAGAAATCTATGTTTTTAAAGAGTACAATGAATTGTATCTACTGTCAAAGATCTGCAGACTACACTTTTAGAAAAATGAGTTAATATACATAAGATGCTGTAATCAGCTATTGCATTGGTTAAACTACGATTAGCCAAGGAAGTCCAGAAATATTAGACAAAGGCTGGACAGCAAAGAAGCAAGTGAAATGTCACACTGAAAAGTACCTGTCAGACATTGCTACCAGCTATTGCTCTGAACTCTCCTATGAACTGTCCATTTTCTAAAATGGAACTATGTTTGATTTTTAACAGTTCAAAGCCTAATCATTGTATGGTAGCAATCAGAAAGAGCATTTTAAAATAATTTTATTATGAAAGAAGATAATAGGAAATGTTTCTATGGGTTTTGATGGAATAATAAGCTCTTATTTCAAAATATCATTTGATTTGCTAATTCTAAAGTAAAAAGGAGAACTTTTAAAATCCAGTTTTAAAAAAAATTAATTTTATAAGTGAATGATTTTAATAGGAAGAACATGTAGGTTATAACTAGAAAAATCTCGATTGTTTTGTGTGTGATTGACAGAATTAGTGTTATTATTTATTAGTAACACAAACAGTTTGGAAAGGAGAATCCAAAGGGCATGCAGGCACAGCATGCCCTTCCCGTTCACAGCATGGGCAATTTCCAGTCTTTTCCACAGGTGACATGCTGACAACTGGATTTGCGGAGCAGTGACCCAATTCAGTCATTCAGAGAGTGAAATAACACAAACATGCCACAACACAGGCAAAAAGAGAGAGAGAGAGAGAGAGAGAGAGAGAGAGAGAGAGAGAGAGAAAATGACAGTATATGAAATATAGTCATGCGAAAAGGAAGAACTTTAATAAGACTGAAGGGGATCATAGGGGTTCCCAAGTCCAGCCCTTCATTTTTTAGGCGGAACATGGAATTCTGAACAGATGGAAGCTTGTCTTTAACCTAATGATGTCTCCCAGCTGGAACTCAGACCTCTCAGCTCTCAGCTCAGTGGGCCCAAGGATTACTTGGCTCATTATGATGAAGTCGGCAGGAGCCTGCCCCAAGGACAGCAGCCTCTGGGTGTCATCACTGCCTCTGAGGGGGAGCCTGGCTTCTCCACTGACAGGGTGCCGCCTTTAGTAATTATCTTTTGAAAATCATATATTATTTTATACTGAACTTATAGGGAAACTTTTGTTATTTTTTAAACAACGTTTTATGATTAGAAATCTAAAAAATAAAAATAAAACACTTTACATTGTAACAATAATGCTTTTTCTCATAACTTGTTTTTATCCTTTTATCATTATATTATGAGTATTCCCAGCACATCGGGTCTAATGGCTCACTGTTTGCCAGGATGGGACCTTGGCTATTTTCATCTTCCTTATAACCTCAGTCTTTAGCACTGTGCCTGGCACACATCAGGAACTCAATAAATATGTGTTGAATGAATAAATTAGTAGACTATATCATGGTTACACTTATCTTTTACTGTGGCACATTGAGATTGAATCCAGGTTTTTCATAATTATAGGTAATGCTGCAGTGAATGTTCTTTGGTGAATCTTGGTACTTATTTCTTATTATGGCCTTGTGATAAATTCCTGGAGATAAATTCCTAGATCAAAGGCTTTGGATATATATTGCCAAATCACCCTTTAGGAAAAATGGTTCATTCTCCCATCTTCCTACCAAATTTTCTTTCTTTCTTTCTTTCTTTCTTTCTTTCTTTCTTTCTTTCTTTCTTTCTTTCTTTCTTTCTTTCTTTCTTT